>JAHWFO010090898.1:757062-822320 GCA_023313115.1 Rhysida immarginata
CTATCACATGTAAATAATTGGTATGATGAGAGTTACGCAGTGGAAAATGAGTCACATGTAATAGACACGGAATAAGATATGAAAAGTAATAAATGTTTATTAAGTCACAATAATAGGAGTAAATAAGTATAAATAAAATAGCAACTGCAAGCTGGTAAAAACCAGGATTAAATGGAAAAATGTCACCATTAAATAGATAAAGTAAATAACCAGAATAAATGTCAATTACAATAAGCCACACCTAAATCTCTAAGGCTCAAATCAATGTTTAGCTTATTCAAACTTCAAAAATTATAGGCTATTAAAAATAAATACTAGAATACTTAAGCCTAAACCAAGCATATACCTTAAATGTATAAAGTAACAAAAAGTAGTTTGGAATCTATTCCAAAAATAAACGTACGAGAATTAACTTAAATTCTTTCACATAATCTTGACGTAATATAACAAAGTTACATATGCATACGGCAACACTTGACAATTAGCAAATAATTCTAAAATGCTATTTGCAATGCTTAAACAAGTAACTAAATAATATTCTTAGCAAAACCGCCTCGGTGAGGCTCACAACGCATACAATTGAACTCGTCTGGATTCAATGAATAGGAAGACATAATTAACGAACAACAACATATCATACACAAATATGCTAATGTAATAAAAAGTCATAAATTTTGAATTCGACTTCAAAATTAAAGTTCCAGTCCGAGTAAGTTCAAAATGCACAAAGTTACAATGACGCTAATCTGATTTTTGTCTAAGAAAATAAAATGTCATTAACGTGATACGTGAACACGAGAAAAAGTTTCGTTATGCAATAATATCAAGTCCGAAATAAATCACGACAAAAAAGGTATCAAAGTCACAGTTCAGGGCTCTAAAAATAATAGAGATGGAAAAACAAAACAGGTTAATGCTTACGCTTTTACATCACATACTTTAGCCAGTAAACAAATGAATAACCACTGTGAAACATTTAACAACACAGGCGTTGAAAAGAGAATAAATTAACTTCTTAACACAGAATTTATTCAATGGGATTGTAGGCGTTAAAAGAGAAGGAATAGCTGCATGACACGAGGCATGATTAAGCTGTACTCTTTTTTAACACTGTAAAACCTAGCTAGTCGTCTAAATAGGCCCGAAGGCTGAACGGCCATAACCCATTGACAACGGCACGACACTGTAATTCACGGCGTGCGAGCTCCAGAAACGCCGCACGAATCACGATCCCATTCACACCCACAAAGAAAGATGCACTTACTAGGCTATGACAGCGGGACACTATCGTAGTCGGGAATGCATTGGCAGGCCCCTCGGTGTGAGACTGCGATGAAGAGACGTTTCGTTGGCTTTGTTCGAATCCGAGTTCCGAAACCTCCGCCTGTTTGGCTTCGCTGCCCGGCATCGTCTTCTCCAACGGCGTACTTAGGTCGCTGACGGCCGTCTTCGACGCGGCGAGACGAGTTTCATTCCCGCTACCCAGTCTTAGGATGTTGCAGCAACTCCTCTCGCTAATCGGCGTCCTCACTCGGAGCTCTTTTTCTGTACAACCTCTCCGGTTGGAAACTCGGCAGTTCTTTTCCGATTTCTCCGTTTTTCATTCGAATGCCGCGCTCCGATCTCTCCTCGCTCGATCATTGGCCCCTGCGTGTTGACGACGATGATCATCTTGGTGACGTCGCCGCCTTCTCCTCCCGGAGCGATAGAAGATCCGAGAGCGAAAATAAGTCATTGCGTCACTGGAATTCTCAATCGAATTCGAATTCCGTGACAATGTCTTTGTAATAAAAGTTATACATAATTTCCCTTGATAGATCCAAAACGGAAAAGCCAATGTAAATTGGCTTATTTAAGATTACTTTTAGACAATGTAATTTAAGCAAGACAACCTCCTCATTTAATATGTCCAAAAAGGATAAGTTCGGTTATGCCATTATTTGCTCAGCTTTTGTAAATGATGTTGCCAATGATAATTTATTCTGTTTCTGATACTTTGGATCTTATCTTATCTGGTACAGGGGGTAGATTATCGTTTGCGCAAAATCTGGCTTTTTTAAGATTACTTTTAGACGATGTAATTTAAGCAAGACAACCTCCTCATTTAAAACGTCCAAAAAGGATAAGTTTGGTTATGTCATTATTTGCTCAGCTTTTGTAAATGATGTTGCCAATGATAATTTATTCTGTTTCTGATACTTTGGATCTTATCTTATCTGGTACAGGGGGTAGATTATCGCTTGCGCAAAATTCCTACGAGGGAGTTTTGCGCCATCCCGACTGCTACGAGATGACAGTAGCAGTCGGGACCGACGGCTTAACGTGCCCTCCGAAGCACGGGGGGTTTCATGATGGAAAAGCTGCTGGGGATAAACGAACCAGAGGCTGTCACCAACTGCTGGAACACCAGCTATGGTCAATCGGCAAATGGGTCAGACCAAAGTCCCCCAACAGCCACGCCCCAAATAGCTGTCCCGCCAGCGGTGGCCCTCAAGCCCAGGCCGTCACCCAACCAGCAGCTGGCCGCGCCTGAAGTTGCTGAACTCCATCGATTGGCAAGCCAACCGACGAGACAACCAGGCCATGGCCACCCCCTACTTTGGATACTTTTTTCCATAAATTAAGTTATTAAGTAAATTAAGGAGATCTTTTTCAAAATCACTAGACATCTATTGCCTTTTATTTGTATTAAAATTAATGAAAGGTTTCAACCATGTTTTGGAATGAAAATAACAACTTTCCAAATTTTTTTACAATTCCATGCAGAAGATAAAATTTTAAATTCTTATAATGACAGATATAGTTTTTTTAATGAAGGTTTGGAGCTAATTTTCTTGTCCAGCTAGGTAATGTGAATTCTTCATTCAATTTTTATTAATTGGTTTAGAACATGTCAAATGATATGTATACAACCTCTGACAATTAAGTTCGGTGAATGACATCACACACTAATCTGTGCGAGCTTTACGCGAGTAACAGTGCATGTGAATACAAGCCCAGTCTTTCTTTAAGCAAGTTCAGACAGGTCACGTTCGTGCGTGCAATGGTTTAGCAGATACTAGTTTCTTCAGTTGAAGGTGTAGCATGCGCACATAACTGTGGATAATGGATCAAAGAGGAACACTGCCGTAATCGTGCAACAGTTTCTGGCCAAAAAGGGGTCGTATACTTCATCCACCTTATTCACCAGACCTGGCACTGACAGACTTTTTCTTGTTCCCACTCCTGAAACGGGCCTTAAAGGGACACAGATTTGCGGACATTCCAGACATTAAAGCAAATGTGACACGTGAACTTAAAGCCATCCCTAAGGATCTTCCAGGACTTATACACCCGATCACAAAAGTGTATTACCTTCCAGGGTGATTATTTCGAAGGACAATAAAGTTAATGTGGCTCTATCTGTTTTGCATTTTGTTGTGTGAACTCATTCACCGAACTTAATTGCCAGAGGTTGCATATATTCTGGCACCTATGGATAATCTGAATGTAGATTGTGTAGGTTTTCAAAATAATTGAGATCCACCTCCAACACATATCCAATTTCCGAATCATCAGTTACATTTCTTATGTCTAACTGTTCGATTTCATATATTTGTAACCATTTGAAATTAGAATATGGTAACGGTTGCATTAATGTCAACCATATAAATTATTTGCATCGTGTACATAATAAATTATTTTTCCTGTTTAGGATTATATGTGAGTATGGTAATTTATGTTAATTTTTTGATTTGCATGCTTTACATGGTGGAAATATCAACATTCAGTTTTCCTTGCGCAGTGTGACTGTTTGTAAGCTACAAACAGTTCAACACGTGATTGTGGGTGATTGGTTGGTCCGATATGGATGATTTATTTTTGTTTTCTTTGTTTTTTTATGCTTAACAAGTTTGCAGTTGGATTTTTTTCTGTATCCCTTACGGTTTTTGAGATAAATATTGAATGTGTCCGAATTTGCATATTTGGGATGATGAAAAGTACACCAGGGGATACGCCACCCACAACTTCCTATTCATTGGATTCATCAAACTTGACATATCTGCTTCGGTTCAAAAAATAAAAGGGGGGGTTCAGACATTTGTATTCACCCTGTATAACATTTATTATACATTGTGATTGTAATAAAGTTACACTTTCAAAAATTGATAATTTGAAAACTACTTGTAGGAATTGACTGATATTTTAGCAGAACAATCGTGTGGCAATGGAATTTTGTTTGGCAAAGGAAAAAAAATACTTCCAATATCTGCTGATAGATGGCGCTGACAGGGTAATGTCACTGGCAAAGCCAAAAAGGGCAACAGGAATGTTGTTAGCCAAAAGGAAACAATAGAGTTCAGGGGTTTACGAAATATTTAGTAGCGAATAGACAAGAATACGTGTTTGCAGCGACAACAGTGATAATGCCAACAGAGCCTCATAGAATAAACATCTTACTGATAATTAAGGCAGAAGTTGTTCGATATGCCCTCCGCCTTGTTCCGTTACTAATTGGAAGTGCAAGATGGCATGGTCCACAAGAAATCGGAGGGTATCTGTACTAATTTGCATATCAACAGACAATGTGAACCCTGCCAGCACCGTCTATTGGCAGATTTTGGAACTATTTTTTTTTTCCTAAACAAATTTACGTTGCCTTACGATAGTTCTGCTAAAATATTAGGTCATCCTACCGAGTAGTTTTCAAATTATCGATTTTTGAAATCGTAACTTTTATTATAATCTTCCTGTATATATATAATATATAAAATAATTTGCACAAACTTTCAAATTATATCTCTGAAAACGTATTTTGTTATACCACCACCTGTTATCTCTGCATTTTGATAAATAATCTATTAAACTAAAGTTTATAGGGGCAATCCCAGAGGATCATAGTATTCATTACATGATAAAATCAACCAATGAGATATCTTTTTGTACTGGGATCAATATTTGCAACCATCCAACGATTGGATTTTTTTGACAGAATGCGATCGCTCACAAAAACGCCAATAAATTGTGAACGCAAAGGGGTTAAAATTTCATCAATTTCTAAACTATTCATTGTTTTGTGTTAATTTCATTGCATTAATTTGTAATGTGTATTACTATTTTTTTCTTTTTTAATATTTCACGATGATGTTGCACTGATAATCAATTTCAAATAAATTATCCGTTTCACCATAGACCAAGATGTTAATGTTAATAGTGAGATTTTCTTTGAATTTCAGTTCTATTTTGATAACACCATTTCGTATCAATGATATATGAGAGCTTTTATCTACTCCATGATCGGAAGCAAGATCAAAACAATACAATCTGTTACCATCTTCTCCCCAGTTCTTATATGATATACCATAAGAAAAATTTTTAAATGAAATTCCTAATCCACTAAGCATTTTTGCACATGCATATGCATAATTTTATTTGTGAAATCTGTCGTGATAGGTTTGCGAACCACAACATCAATATCTATGATGACAGACATAGAAGTTAAGTTAAAGTTTTCAAATTTCAATGGGTCATTTGCATACTTGCCATTGAAACCATCGTATTTATTAAGACCAATGACAATTCAGTTTGGAATTTGTCCTTGAAATACATTGTTGATGCTTGTTGAATTTGTACCAGAAATAGCTGCGTGAACTTTGATATCAGTCTTGTGAAAAGAATATTTTGCATCTCCAGTTGCTAATCCACGTGCATGTGCCAAGAGAATGGTTGGTGATATCTTTATTTTTCGAATCAGAAGTGATGCATATTCAAAAATTACAGTAGGTTTCAATCAAGCAGTGATTCCAGCAGCAGTAATGTACAAGAAAAAATCAGGTCAATTGGGTACCAATCTGAATTACACATCGACATTATTGAGCAAAAAAGCTTAAGATGCATGCACACATCAGCATATATACGCCCAAGCAGTTCAGCAAATGCACTGTTCAGAATAGCAGCTTTTCTCTGTTCTTCTTTCCTCCAAAAAGATACAGAGAGCTGAGTTCTTGACATATTCATTGTAATTAAATGTTTGCAAATATACTTTATAACCATAAAAATCATTACAACCAGAAATTAACTTTCCATTGAGAAATATATAACTGAATAAATTTTGCAATATCAACTGACTAGGAGTAATGTGTCTACTTTCATCTGCTTTTTTATTTTTCTGTGGTTGTTTTTTTAATTTTGATTTTCAAGTATAATAAAATCTCAGCTAAATCAATATATTCGACTGGACTTCCTAGCACCAAAAAGTCAATGACAGTATCTGCTGATGAAGTCGCCAAAGGTCTATATTTGATGACAGGTATACAATCGATACTTATCTGAGTTGCAGGTAAGCCAAATAAACCCACTGTGCTCAAAAGGCAAGAACAACTTGTAGAATAGATGAGCAACATGATAAATCTAAATATAATGCATCTGAACACACCATATTTATAATATTCTAAATTGTCGAGATGTCCTTTTTGTTTCTGCTTCTTTCTATCAGCCCTTTCACTTTTTGAAGTGTTCAGGACATGCGCTTTCTACCAGACCCTCCTTGTAAATTTTACCAAGGTCACAAATGACTTCCTTTCCAATCTCTTTAAGCCTATCTTTGCTGCTTCTTTTAAATCTTGTCCAGCAACAACATCACTAAAAATACAGGGTGAATCAAAAAAACGGAAATTGGCAGCCTCGAGCAGGTGGCAGCACTGTGGGACAGTGACCTTGAGAAAGTAAACACTTGCCATTTTAGTAACCATGGGTCAGTGGAACGGGTAACATCGTGCATTAGCCATAAAAATGTTTTTACCCATGTGATCTCTAGATTTGGTAACGTTCCCTGCCCCCCTAGATCGCCAGATTTGTCTGTTTGTGATTTTTTCTTATGGTTGCTATATCAAGAGTAAAGTGTACACGAGTCGAGCAATAACTCTGGACGAGTTAAAACAGAAAATTCAGGATGAAGTTCTGAGTATCCCAGCTTAAATGTTGTTGGGTTCAGTGAGGAATCGCAACAGCAGATTAATGAATATAAATTATCATTATTCATACAAGAGGACACCAAAAAATGATAAATTCTATTAATGTTTCGTAAATGGAAAGTATACAGATTTCAAGTACTCTGAATAAAATGTTTTTCTTTCATCCCTCTTGGATTTATTGACTGTTAAGAAGTTCCTGTTTTTTGTGTCACCCTGTATTGGCGCATGTAGCTAGTGCTTTTTTCCCTAAATAAGGAGTTACTTTTCATAAAATCGGTAAGGACCATCTTCAAATTGAACTGAATAAACCTCCTAACCCATGCCCCCTTTGAAATTTTGTTGCATAGAAAACAGGTAATTGTTGACCATCTGCCTGGTTCACATAATAGTCTTAGTACCTACAAACAGCATATCATTGTAAAGAACTAAATTCCTTCCATGATTTCAGTGACTTATATAAAATAGAATCACTGCTTTAAAAAAGCTCACATATTATATTCTTTTTTTCTAAAATGAGAACGCAAATAACTTAAGCATAATATCCAAATGGTAATCTCTTTCCAACTGTTGAAAAATTCTGTTTTAGAAGTGGAATATACTGCAATCTGGAAAAAATCACGTGTCAGGATCCGGGGGATAAAGATTATTTATTTATCCCACATACATAACATAAACCTTCTGCATCTGGGTCTGGCCAATTAGGAGAGAATCAAGGCACCCATGGCAATAATAACAATTACTAAAATAAAATTTATGGGAATATTTAACAAGAAAGGTATAAAACAATAGTGAATGGTCAACTCAATGTTAAATGGGTTTCATTAGAAATTTAGAATGAAATTTCAAACAAATGGATATCAAATTGTAGTATTCAGAAAATGAGACTTATTTAGATTAACCAATAAAATAATTTGTATCAAAATGAATAATTTTTGGAAATAGTCTAATAGATCATTAACTACGATTTCAAGGTTTAATTTTTTAATTCAAGTTAATGTACGGGATGTAATTAACAAGTCAATGGTTCTTTGGATCTAATAATTAACGCGAAAATGAATTAGAAATGTTGGATTGCCATAATTAATGTTCTAAATGCAAATTGAATGACAAAATGGATAATTTATACTGTAACAATAAAGATTAATATAAAGTGGATGATTGTATAATCATGACTGGTAATGTTAACAGGTAAAGAAATATTTCAGATGTTCAACAGTTGATCTTAACTAAACTGTACTAAGATTTTACAGTTTCTGGGTGAGTACGGGAAGGAAGCTCTCCAAAGAAAATTTACTATAACTAATTCATACGTGATCTGTCTTTACCAATTGAAGAGAGAAAGTATAAGGAAAGAATGGCCACTGAGATAGAAATGAAAGATAGCTTAACTGTATCTTCTCAATAGCTCTGCTAATGCTCTAGTGTTGCTCTGGTCTCAATCAGGGTCATCTGCTGAGGTGGTCTCTTCCAGCAACATAGCCTGATGAGGGGTTCCTTCTCAGGCGGTGCAACTGCGTACCTTTCAGGGTTGGTTATGCTTTCAGGGGACGGCTGGTAAATTATGTATCTCGAATTGATGAAACAGGTGCTCTGCTATGGGTACTTCTTTTAAAAATCCTCGGCATGAGCGAAAATAAAATACTAAACCTTTGTGTGAAATAAAACAAAAACTTCTAAAACTTAAAACTTAATGAATCCTAACTTTTTTAATTTCTCAGCTGGGATCATAAGATACACCAGTTGAATGCTGAATCGAACTAAAAATATAGAGTAGAGACACCGCACACCCGGCTGTCATGAAAGTCAACCTTCTACTGATTTCTTTTTCACTCAAAACTTCTGAAAAACCAGATTTGAGTTCGATAGCCAGTTAAACGTTCGGAAACGCTGGTCACCCATCAAAAGAAAGGTGAATCCCTTGTCAATCAAGGATTTGGAGATGCCTACCCTAATTGTTTCTATACATACGAAATTTCAACATTCACGTGATAATCAATCGACTTTTTTGCTAACTTCAGATTCCAAAGTTCATTTTTTTGTTGTCTCTTCATCGTTTTCTTTCCACCCATATCCTGTTCTAGAATTCGATCTTTCTAACACTGGCACTTTAGGTCCTTGGACACAAGACCAACAACTAAAACAATGAGATGTAAAATGAATCTCAATATTTCCCTTTCCTAACAAATGTCAAAGTGGCCCTTTAATAAGCAATTCTTAACCCGCATAGAAAAAAGAAAAAAATTATATAATGAACTTTATTTAATTCCAACTCTATGTAAATCCCTCTAAAACTTTATAAAATCTTAAAATTTCGAATTTCCAATAACCAAGTAAGAACAAGAATAATAATTGATTATTTTACATAAGTAATTTAAAATAAATTCTAAATTTGGATATTAAACATTCCCAAAATCTTACAACTCCCTATGCAGTAAAAGCTTTGCCCCAAGGCGGTACAGTTACCTGAAATCCTCTGGGGTCTAGCATCTCTGCAGCATCTTCCAATGATGAAGTAGGACACATCGATGCGATGCCGGCAAGCCTACATGTCGATTGGGCAAACTTGTTAAAATCTCAAAACAAGAAATCAATTAATATAGAATATACATGTACTTGTCATTAAGTACTCATTCTCTCATAATAAAATAGATTATTAAAAAGAGTTAATAAATTAGTAAATCAGTATGTAACAAACAAGAATCAAAATTTCATAAAGATACCACTTACAATATAATATAACTACTTAATATTACTCAATGATACCTAAAAGTTAGCATGAAAATATTTTTCTTGTTATATAGGCCTTTCTAGAATAAAGATATGTGCACAATTATTCCTCATAGTTCATTACACAGTTCAAAGTTCTTAACTAGACACATGACACAGTTCATTGTCCAAAACATTAATGAAGGTTTATTTTCCTAAACAGATAATAACAGAAACACTGAAAAGTGTTTCTGGAAGACACAAAGTTAGAAGCACTGAAGAACAATAAAAGAATGTACTTGTTTACACTATAGCAAAATCTTGTTCACTGGAACACGAAGATGAAAGTTCAGGTGAGGTGTTCGCAAGAATTCTGGTATTGTCCCTTCCACTTGGGGTCTCCAGTTGCGACATTGGAATGGGAAGCAACGGAGGCCTTCCTTGGAACTTTGGAGGAAGATGATGGCCTCGAACGCCAGCTGCTTGGCATCTAGTGTCAGGTGTCTTCCGGAGTCCTTTCTGGCTCGATGGCAATCATCACCTGCAAGCTAACTTATTCCCAATGTTTCGGCCACATAAATTTTCAAATGGAAAGAATAAAGAATAGACAGAAAGTGTATAGTGTGTTAATTTTCCCATAATTAATTATGTTGTAGGTTTCTGAAACAGTGTTTCAAATGAAAAATAAAACATTAGGTTTTTCATGTCCATTGTAAGCATACTCTAAGTTCTAGACTCTAAAGGTAAATATAAGGATATAAAGATAAATATTTCTGATAATATAAATATCTCTTTGAGAGAAAAGATTGTCAGGTCCTTCCCTAGGAAAATAATGTTTTCCTCAGTGTCAGAACAAGGAGTCCCATCTAAAATTTCTAATAATAGTCCAACTCTAGTCTGTAATCTGACAATAATCTTTATGAAATAATCAGTATTGTGTCAAAGGGGGGGGGGGGGGGAATTTCGGAGCAACTAACTACAGACATGTCAAAGTGTTTTATCCCACGAACCTTAGTCGAGGGCACTCACTTTGTACTTGAAGAAAGAATAATTATCACGAAACAAATCCTTCTACTCTACACAATTTATTCACTTCTCAACACTTCCCATGGCTCAGCAACTTCTCATCATGATCCGCCATCTTTTTAATGGTCAGAAGGGCGACGTTTGCTTTAATAAGCTTAGAGAGCAGATCAACTAACCCGGGATTCAACAAAAAATCGAATTAATTTTATAAAGAATCTATTCTTTAAACTCAAATCTGATGCTTTTGCTATTAAGTAGTCAATAATTAATTTAGATGTCTAAGTGCAACGAGATTTTTCAATTGAAAAGTGGAAAGGAAAAATTCTGCGACCTGGATTCGAACCAGGAACCTCGACTATCATGGCCGGCCCCTCTACCAATTGGGTTATCGCAGACACCACAGACAGCCAAGCTTGGAGAGCATCTGCAGTTCATAATTTATTATTATTTATTTGTAAGTTCATCAACTTTCTGATGGTTTGGAGTGGAGAAATTCTCGATCTGCAGGCCAGGTTCTTGTCTCCCATTGGGCTTTCAACCGTGACAACTTGGTTGTCTTTAAGACACCTTGAGACAGCTTAGCTGTCCATGGTGTCTGCGATAGCCCAATTGGTAGAGGTGTCGGCCGTGATAGTCGAGGTTCCTGGCTCAAATCCGGGTAGCAGAATTTTTCCTTCCATCTTTCAGTTGGAAAATCAGTACCTGTGCTTGGAGAGCATCTCCAGTTCATAATTATTATTATTTACTTGCAACAAGATTATTTGTGCTTAAAATTTTTATTTCATATAAATTTAATCCTTAACCTTTTCCCAGCGGAGGTGGCCTAATCAGGCCACTTGTAGCCATGTCAATTCCATATAACACATTACAAAATTTAAATGCATATAACTGAAATTCTATTACAGATATATTGCTAATTTTTTTTTTTCAGATGCACATTACTACTAGTATATCCCTTAAAATTTTAAAATTAAATGAGAAAATATAATAAAAAATGATTTTCCACAGGTGTTGTCAAAGGAGGGGGGGAGGGCTGAAATCATGACTATAAAAAAATGCTTATAAGAAATTTTCTATTATCGATAAAAACTTCAAACTGCTTTTGTTGAATTCTTGAAAGCTTTATAATTAACTGCCAATAAATTATATGCCCCAAATTTATTTATAATCAACAATATTCGAAATTTTAGAAAGCTTGTGTATGGAGAAACTTAGCATTATCTAAAATTACGAATTTATTAAAAAATTCCAGGGCACATTTAAACCATTTAATGATTGAATTATATTAAAATGATACCTTTTATTTATGTTTTAAATTTTTTTTTTCGTAAATTACATTTTATTCATAAGTTCTTTCAAAAAAATTAAAACCATTGCTATCAGGATCGTTTCTTGATGACGTCATTTGAGATTGATCACTTCTCAGAATATGAGGAAGTTAGATAAGGCCACATCTATGCTTTATCAAAGAAAGAGATTAAAATCCTATTATGTGATTTTCTGGCTATTGTCAGGCAGGTGTGACCCATTTAACAACAAATTACGTAGGTATTTGAAAAAAAAAAGTAAAAATATTCTACATTCAGTTATATAAAAAATCATTAAAAAAAAACAAATAAAGATATTAAAAAAATTTTTTTTGCTTTATTTAGATAAGATTTCTCCCTAAATTTTGGTTATTTTCAAATACGAAATTATGACATTTATAATTTTTTAAAAAAGGATTAAAACCAAGTTTTTCAAATAGAAAATTTTATTATACATTTTAATGTATTGTTTAAAGAAAAACATTACTTTTAATCGATCAAAACAATTACTAATCAAAAGCAATTATATTCAAGATCACAAATTTAAAATTTTAAAGCAGTATATCAGTTATTGAATTTTTTAAAAAATATTTTCTATCCCCCTGTAAGAAGAATCATTTTCTCAAGAAAATAGCTGGCTGGGAAAAGGTTAATCATTGTTTTATTCGAAGAAGTAAAATTCTCCCTTCAGTACTAATCCAGGAACAATAGTCAAGACTGCTTCCATTCATAAGGAAAACTGGTCAGAATGTTATTTTATAGCATCACCCTGGTTATCTAGGGCACCATTAGAGCCAGGTTTCTCAAAAGGAATGATGTGTAAATTTACATGGATGTTTCTTCTTGAACTGTTTTTCAGGTGCTAATATTCGATTGAAACTTAAGGGAATGGGATTTCTTAATTTTATTTTCGGGTAGAACATACATTGTCCTTAAGTTAGAAAGACTCAGAAAAAAAATTTTAGGAACTGATAAGAAAATTGGATTTCAACTGTATATGGTCTCAATAGATGGCACCACTTCCTAGGCCTCTCCTCATTCAAACTTTCTCCATTACGTTCTCCTGTTGAGACCAGCCAAAAAGAAAAAAACATGTCGCTCATCTACTGACACAGGAAGCATTACCATTGTTAATACATTATTCTATTAAGAATGAAGTTTTCTCTTTATGTGTGTACAGTCGAGTGCAAAAGGTCTAGACATAAGTCATAGTGAGCATGTGAATAGCACATCCCAAGCATATAAATGCTACCCTTTTTTCATTCAAAAGGGACAGGTCCAGTCTAATCTGCCTTGACTTTCAGTTAAAGTACCTGATTTTGCAACCGATGAACATCCGGTAAGCTCAGTTCCTACAGAGCATGTAAAAACCTTTTTGCACCTGTACATCTCAGCATGTATAATGTTTTGATGAGATAATTAAAGAATCAATTTCATGCCATGCAGACATGGAGAAGAAGGACTTTCAAAATGAATGTCTCTGTGCTATTATGCCAATGTCTAAAGTGACTTATTCTGCTATTTTTCTGGACTGAATCCGCATGCTCTCTGTCACTGATTACACATCGATGACTGCCAATTTACAAATAAATCGCCGTAGTGCCACGATATGTGATTATTACCAAGCTTTATGAAGCTATTTCTAAGGGAAAGTTAATCAACTTAAATACAGGGTATAGAATGGTTTAACGCTTCGTATGTGATCCACATAGTTCTCAGTGTATTTTCGAGGAAATAAGGATCCATTAAGAATACAGAATAAAAGTCTGATGAGAAAAAATTTTTGGAAAATAATATGTACTATTATTATTAGGTGGACACACAGTCAGGAGAAAAGTTGTAGCTGCGATTGCTTGGTAAAATGCTTACAAGGGACCTGTAGTAATCAACTCCTCTATTGTTTCCATAATTTTTATGTGTAAACTGAAATATAAGTCATAGAATAGTTGTAAACACTAGCAGACAATAGAATTCAAGAACAGGGTAGGGTAGCTAAGACTACCTCCGAATTAAAGAACTCACTGTCAGTCAAATCCCCTCAGCTGATTCTGGGTTAGCTCTCTCTCACTCTCCGTTACTCTGGCTGGGCTCGGACTCTCATATCCCATTACAGACCCTCTATGGGCATGTCTCTAACTTTTGGTTTGATGCGGTTGGCATGCACCATTTTCGTTTTTCCTGTTTGGACATTTTTAACCTTTTCCCAGCAGAGGTGGCATAACCAGGCCACTTGTAGCTATGCCAGTTCCATATAACACATTACAAAATTTAAATGCATATAACTAAAATTCTATTACAGATAAATTGCTAATTTTTTTAAAATTTTTTTCAGATGCACATTACTACTAGTATATCCCTTCAAATTTTAAAATTAAGTGAGAAAATATAATAAAAAAATGATTTTCGACAGGTGTTGTCAAAGGAGGGAGAAGAAATCATGACTATAAAAAATGCTTATAAGAAATTTTCTATTATCGATAAAAATTTCAAACTGATTTTGTTGAATTCTTGAAAGCTTTGTAATTATTTGCAAATAAATTATATATCCCAAATTTATTAATAATCTATTATATTCCAATTTATAAAGCTTGTGTATCTGGTATGGAGAAACTTAGCAACATCTAAAATTACGAATTTATTAAAAAATTCCAGGGCACAATTGAACCATTTAATGATTAAATTATATTAAAATGATTCCTTTTATTTATGTTTT
The DNA here is from genome assembly GCA_023313115.1 of Rhysida immarginata. Taxonomy (NCBI): domain Eukaryota; kingdom Metazoa; phylum Arthropoda; class Chilopoda; order Scolopendromorpha; family Scolopendridae; genus Rhysida; species Rhysida immarginata. The sequence continues at coordinate 771,768 of JAHWFO010090898.1, forward strand.
AATATTTGTTTCATAAATTACATTTTATTCATAAGTTATTCAAAAATTAAAATCATTGCTATAGTGATCGTTTCTTGATGACATCATTTAGGATTGTTCCCTTCTCAGAATACAAGGAAATTAGATAAGGCCACATCATTGCTTTATCAAAGAAAGAGATTAAAATCGTATTATGTGATTTTCTAGCTATTGTCATGCAGGTTTGACCCATTTAACAACAAATTACGTATATCTTCGGAAAAAAAAGTAAAAATATTCCACATTCAGTTATATAAAAAATCGTTTAAAAAAAACAAATAGAGATATTAAAAATTTTTTTTTGCTTTATTTAGAAAAGATTTCTCTCTAAATTTTGGCTATTTTCAAATTCCAAATTATTATATTTGTAATTTTTTAAAAAAGGATTAAAACCAAGTTATTCAAATAGAAAATATTATTATTCAATTTAATGTATTGTTTAAAAAAAAACATTACTTTTAATCGATCAAAAAAATTACTAATCAAAAGCAATTATATTCAAGACTACAAATTTAAAATTTTAAAGCAGTGTATCAGTTATTGAATTTTTTAAAAAATTTTTTCTATCCCCCTGTAAGAAGAATCATTTTCTCAAGAAAATAGCTGGCTGGGAAAAGGTTAACGAGGAAATTTACCGGGGAGTATTGGTCAACAATCTGATAAGGGCCTTCATATGTAGGGTGTAACTTTTTCACTAAGCCAGGTTTTATTTGAGGGATTGCCAAATAGACCATATCTTTAATTTTGAACAAGTAGGGCTTCTGCCGCATATCATGATACTCCTTCAGATTCTGCTCCTGCTCTTCCCTAAAGTTCTCGGCAATTTCAATACCATATTTGATGCAGGCTTCCACTTCGTAACTGTAGTTGGTGTCAGCGCCATTATAGGGTTTTCTAGGAGCTGTTACTAAATCACCAGGCAACACGGGGTCTCTTCCGTAGAATGAAAGGAACAGGCTCTCACCTAATGATGAATGAGGGCTAGAATTGTATGCGAGCATTCAAAACGACAACCAGGTGGGCCAATCATTTGGATCAAAATTTTGTTTAGCCTTTCCACGATTCCATTTCCAACTAGGTGAAATGCCGTCATAAATGGTCTCTTTATTCCCAGGAGTTTACACACTTCTCTCAATAGCTCTGATGTAAAATTTGAGCCACGGTCCGTCAAGAGCTGCATGGGGATAAGTGTTGATTGCAGACGCACATACCCAATGCTTTAGCCACTGTTTTAGCAGTCTGATCTACAAGTGGCACTGCTTCCGATTATCTGAAATAGTGATCAGTGACTACAAGGATGTATTTGTCGCCTTCATATGACATAGTAATCGGACCTAGGATTTCAGCAGCGATGCAGTAAACTAGATGCTTATCAGGTGGGAAACTCTGCAGCGGCTGCTCCTGCTGTTTGGTTGGACCGCATGGAGCTGAAAAGTCTCACACTCGGAGAAGGATTTCTGGATGTCAGTTCACATGGTGGGCCAATGGAGTTGGTAAACATGATGTCACTTCCTGGCCAATTGCCTAGCGATTCTAAATATTAGGTTAACATTATGGTGTAATGGCATTGAAAAGCGTAGAGAAATTAAACCAAAGTTTGGAATCGCTAGGCAACGGGCCAGGTATTGACATCACCACTTAGCAGCTCTATATTACTCTTTATCTATCTTTACCCTCATATTTTTAGATCTATATGGCCACTTGCAGGGATGTCATGATAAATATATAGGATGTGGTTCCTAAAACTGTTTGGAACGACTACCTGCTCCTACGTTTCCTTCCAATCCTGTGACTGTTTGATATGATATAATACATCGTCTTCATCCATGAAGAAATGCTTCTTTACCTGGCCAATCTTCCGGAGGTGGTTTCAAACCTTTGCCCTATAAATACTCTCGAATTCCTTTCCACTCTGCCTCTAACTGTTGTTCCCTGGCTATCTCTTGTTTGCACATGAAATGTTCGTATTCTGCAGTTACAGAAATAGGAACTCTAGACAGCCCGCCAGCATTGGTATTTTTGATGCCAGGCTTGTGGACTATTTCAAAATTGTACTCTGCTAGGGACAAGCCCCAGTGGGCCAACCTGCTGGCGGAGCCAAGGAGGGTAAAAAACCAGGATAATGGCCAATGATTGGTTTGCAGAACGAATCTATCGTCATACAGATGCACTTGAAACTATTAGTTTCATAGCATAATCTACACCTAAACACTCCTCTATCACTGAGTAATTTAACTCACTTTTCTTCAACAACTTGCTGCAAAACACAATGGGATGCTCCTTTCCTTCTAAATTCTGTGACAAAACCACGCTCAATGCATAGGAATTGGCATCTGTGGCATCAATAAAAAGTTTAGAAAATTGGGACTTTTGAGAATGGGTGATGAAATTAAGAGTTGTTTGAGGGTCTGGAAAGCTGTCTTGAATTCTTCTGTTCAATTGAAGGTTACGTCATGTCTGGTTAAATTTATTAATGATATTACAATGGCACTAAATGATCGCACATGCCTTCTGTAATAATTAGCCAATTCAAGAAAAGATAGGATAGCTTTATCAGTTTTAGGTCATGGGAAATTTTTAACAGCAGTAATTTTGTCCTGATCTGGTGCCATTCCATGCTCGGAAATGACATGGCCTAACAATCTGACTTCATCATTAAGAAATTGACACTTGCAAGGTCTTAATTTGAGATTCACTTTTCAAACAATACTCTTAGACTTGCCAAATGTTCTGAAAATCATTTCAGTGAAGAAAATGTTTCAGTAAAGACTTAAATGTGGTCCTGTAGGCCTCTAACAATAAAATTATCTGTTCTTTGCCACATTGCCATAGGTAGTCGCTTGAATTGAAATTTTGAATCCGGGGTAGAGAACGAAGTCTTTTCGCGGTCACTTATTTCTAGTTGAAAATAGCCCTGATTAGCATCCACTACACTAAAATACTTAGCTAAGTGATCATGTATCATTTATGTTAGGTAAAGGAAATGAGTCCACCTTTGTGACCTTATTTAGTTTACCTTAATCCACAACAAACCGATATGAACCATCTTTCTTTTTAACCAATAAAGTTGGTGTGCTCCAAGGGCTTGCACTAGGTTCAAGAACCTGATTTTTTAATATGATTGTCAATCATTTCTTTCGTGGGAGTAGGGAATCCTATAAAGCCTAGTACACACTAGTTGCAAATGCTCATTGCTTTACACTATTCCCTCGTTACTTGAGGAAATGAGGAAACTAGTGGAAACGCAACTATCAGGAAGAACCCCTTTATTCGGTCTCCCCCTCCAAACTGGGGAGGGGCGTGAATGCAGGTTCTCCCCTTCTTAATGTAGACAGTCTCTTGTTTAGAGGACTCCTACACGATGATTTCTATACAACTGGCAGCAGCCGCATATATTTATTACGAAAAAAAAATAAAGAGGAAACCTTGATGTTGGTGAATTAGTAAACTATATACGGCGTATTGCGGCACGAATCTGTTGGGTGATTTCAGAGTGTGAGTGGAATGTACAAAATTTGGCTCGGATGCACACAACAGATTTTAAATTTCTGTTGTCTTTAATCAGCCCTAAATTTGCTAAAAATGACGTGAAATTTCTGAAGGTTTAATATTTTGGTAGTAAAGAAAAAGTAAATATAGAAACTGCCCAAAGATTTTGACATATATAATGCATATTTTAAAACTACGGTTCACTTCTGTAATATTTTGGGCATTGAATCGAAGATTTTTTTTGGGGGGGGGGTCAGATAAAGCATTGTTGACACTCCTAATTGCGATCAGAAATGGTCAAGGTCAAGATTTTATAATGGCCTCCTCTCTTTCGTTGGTATCATTATAAAGAGCATATATTTAATATTTTGATATTAAAGAAAATAATATAAAAAAATATAATGGAAAGTGCCCAAAGATTTTGACATATATAACATATTTTTAAAACTACGGTTTAAAGCTACAGTTCACTTCTGTAATATTTTATATTCCCATAACATCTTAAAAAACAATGAGAAATATTTCTTTAACTCATTACAATCGTGAATTTATATTTGTGTATTCAATGTATCAATAAATATCTTTCAAAATAATTAAATAAATAAATAAGTAAATAAATAAATAAATGAGATATATATTTTCAAATATTAAATATATAAATGAGATATATTTTAGAATAAATAAATAATCATTTACATAAACATATAAATTAAAAAATAAATCGATTAAAAATTGAGAAGACTATATTTATTCCTTTAAAGAAATGAAAATAAAACCACTGATTTTATTTAAACAGGGGAAAGGAATGAGGAAAAGAAATGCTCCCCGTCCACACAAATAGCGTTTCAATCCTTTGATGTGTCGGAGAAAAACCGCCTCCAGAGCGATCATGCCCGTTGCTTGCTTTGAGGCATATTTTGACACCAGCAAACCGTCCACACTTGTTTCCATCCGGTGTAATGCAACAGGCATTTGCAACTAGTGTGTACTAGGCTTAAGGTGGTTGAGCTATAGGGGGAGGGAAGAACCTCTATCAATTTTTATGGTCCTCAATTTTTCAAAATCCCAGATCCCAGTCCTCATGCAAGAACACGCCATTAAATTCATATAACAATTTTTCTAAAGGTTTTCTTTTAACATATGTCAAATGATCCAAATGAAATAAATTTAGAAATTCTTCTTTCCCAATTTTTCCTCCTTTCCCCCTTCAGTGGGAGTGCTCAGATTCCAAACACTGTTGTTTGCATCGACAAGCAATGTTTCACCAGAGTAGTTCATTATACGAATGGGCATTGTATCAAATTTTGAAACCTTAAACAGTAATTTAGCTGCCAAAAGCCATGGATTATAAAGTCCTTTTGTTCGAGCACACCAATGCGATTTTTGAACGCTTTGCTTGCTAATTTACCTTCACGATCGGTCTCAGAATAAGGGGGAGCAGATACTTTTCTCTTACATATAACAGGAATAGTTTCAATAAATTCTCTGATGTTTGCAACCACAGTCGAGTGCCTTGGATTTCTCTTTCCTGGCCAACACCCCATAAAAGGAATGTTATTATCACTCTCATACAAACGATTATTCTGAAAGTCAATAACAAAGCCAAATTTTCTAAGTGCATCTCTTCCTAATATGGCATGGTAAGGTATTTCCCTCCTTTGCTTCCAAATATAACATTTTAAATTGTAATACTTATCTCCTGATCGAAATTTAATGAGGTATATACCTTCAGTGGGAAAATTGTGCCCTGCTACTCCGACCAAATATATAGCAGGTTCATCGACATCAGTAACCTTGTTGCCCAATTTAATAATTACTGTCAAGACATCCTCGCATAATAACGTTACCGTGGCCCTATTATCTACTGAAATTTTGAGAGTTACATCTACTCTGCCATTAACAATAAGTTCTTCTGGTTCACCAGAAATATGTTCCATCTGTAGGGATACCTTTTCAGGTATTGCCCTCTCTCCTCTCCTGTTGGGAAAAAGGCTGCTCACACATTTTTATCTGAGTCATCTGCTCTCTACCTGCTGTTGTTTGGCATTCCTTTCCCTGTCTCTTTATACACTTTCACGATAATATCGAATGAGGTAGCCTTCCCAATGACAATAGAAGTACTCAATTCTATGAAACGGTTTGTTCTTACGATTTCTCATTACATGACTGGGTAACTGGCAGTGGTAACAGATTACCTGCGCACACGCTCCACGTGCTTCTCGCCCTCAATCTGCGTTCGGGGCTCTATCTTGTCTCGGTAAATCTCTCCACTCAGCCAGTCTGTTGCGTTCACTCAGCCTACCTCCACCTGCTGTGTGCACACTCTGATTCCATCACTTCGTCACTTCTCTGTTCCATGCCCTTTCTTGCTCTCTTAAAAGTAATCTTTCCTCTACCAGCTTACTAATTCTATCCTCCATCTCTGAATTTTCCTGTGATTTTTTCTTTCTTATATCCACCTCCCAAGGCATTTAACGCACTATCATCTGTGCCCCGTCTCTTTTCTATCTCTTCCTGTTCCTCTGCCTGTTCTATAGCTTCTCTGAGCATTTCTGGCTTTCTAAACATGACTACTCAAGTCAATGATGGCAACAATCCTTCTGTAAAACGTTCTGCCATCCTTTCGTTCAATAGCTCCTATGCGTAAGCACACTTCACCTCTGCTTGTTCTCCTTCTCCATCTACTACCTTCTTCGTTCTATTTCCCAAGCTCTGCAAACACGTCGTGCAGTGGTGTACGGACCCCTTATCTGCATTCTCGACAATAGAACTGCGCAACCCCCGTCAGTTTAATTTTTGTGATGTTAAATTTTGCTTCAGAGGGCCAATTCATCACCATGCCAGCTTCATCTATCTTTAAAAAGAATGCTTCTGGACCCGCAGACCCGTCATACGGTTTCATTTCTAATGACTGCAACAGGGGGGTGTACATAGTAAATGGTAGAGAAGCTGGTATTGCTGGCAACGTCTGGTCTTGCACCTGTCCCTGTGCTTGCATCTGTGCCTGATTCATGTTGAATTCACTTCTGTCTTATATTTAATGAAATACCAATAGTGCCTTTTCTCTCGTCCTTGGACTTAAGACTAAAGACCCAATCTTAAATCTACTTAATTCTACGATCTTAATTAAATGGAAATTGGGCAAATGATTATGTAAAATATGCTTATTTAAATGGTTTTATATGCATGTGTAAATTAGATAAGGCCTTAAACAATCTTACTGCGTCAATTAATGTAAAATTTTGCTCTAGTATGTCCTGTCACACTGCATCAATTTATGTAAGGGTCTGGGGAAATAATTATTATGAAAAATGGTCCAATGAAGAATTTATATAATTTACAAAAAGACTGCGCCTTTGGATTATAATATTAGCCAATTAGAAATTATTTATTTTTCCCACTTACATAACTAAAACCTTCTGCATCCGGGTCCAGCCAATGAGGAGAGAATCAAGGCACCCAAGTCAATATTAACAATTAATAAAATAAATTTAATTGCAACATTTAACAAAAAAGATATAAAAAATAGTGAATTGTCAAGTCAATGTTGAATGGGCTTCATTAGAAATTTAGAATGAAATTTCATACAAATGGATATAAAATTATAGTAATCAGAAAATGAGAATTATTTAGATTAAACAATAGAATAAGTCATATATAAATATATCAAATTGGGAAATAGTTTAATAGATCAACTATTATACTACGATTCCAAGGTTTAATTTTGTAAAGTTAAAGTACGGAATGTAATTTACAAGTCAATAATTTCTTTGAATCTAAGAGTTAACGAGAAAATGAATAAGAATTGTTGTATTGCAATAATAAATGCTCTAGGAGTAAATTGAATGACAAAATGGATAATTTATACTTTAACAAAAAGATTAATATAATGTGAATGCTTGAATAATCATGACTGGTAACGTTAACAGGTAAAGAAATATTTCAGATGTTCAACAGTTGATCTTAACTAAACTGTACATAAGATTTTCGAGTATCTGGGAGAGTACGGGAATAAAGCTCTCTAAACTGAATTTACTATAACTAATTTATATGTAATCTGTGCTTCCCACAATGTAACTGTGTTAAAATGTTGCGTTCCCAAATACCAATTGAAATAAGATAATGTAAGGAAAGAATGGTCTTGAGATGGGAATGAATGCTAGCTTTACCATATATTCTCAATCAGTCCGCTAATGCTCAGGTGTCACTCTGGTCTCAATCGGGGTCATCTGCTGAGGTGGTCTCATCCAGCGACATAGCTCGATGAGGGTTTCTTTCACCGGAGATGCAACTGCGTGCCTTTCGGGGCTGGTTACGATTTCAGGGGATGGCTGGTAAATTGATGAAGCAGGTACTCTGTTATGGGTATTCCTTTTAAAAATCCTCAGCATGAGCGAAAATAAAATACTAAACCTTGGTGTGAATTAAATTGAAAACTTCGAAACCATAAAACTTATTTCATCCTAACTTTTTGATTGTAAGATACACCAGTTGAATGCTGAATCAAACTAAAAATATAGATTACAGATGCCGCACACCTGGCTATCATGAAAGTCAAACTTCTACTGATTTCTTTTTCACTTAAAACTTCTGTCAAAACAGATTTGAGTTTGATAGGCAATCAACTTTCGGAAAGGCTGATCAACCATCAAAAGAAAGTTGAATCCCCTGTCAATCAAGGGTCTGGAGATGCCTACTCTAATTATTTCTATACTAACAGAATCACAACATTCACGTGACAATCAATCGACTCTTTTGCTACCTTTAGATTCTAAAGTTCACGTTTTTGTTGTCTCTTTATCGTTCTCTTTCCACCCATATCCTGTTAGAATTCGATCTTTGTAACTCTGTCAATGCACTTTAAGTCCTTGAACACAAGAATGAGTTGTAAAATGAATCTCACTTTCTCCCTTCACTAACAAATGTCAAAGTGGCCTGTGTAGAAAAACGAAATAAATTAAATAAATAAAAAGAATTAATTGAACTTCATTTAATTCCAACTCTAGGTAAAATCCTTCTAAAACTTTATAAAATCTTAAAATTTTGAATTCCAATAACCAACTAAGAACACGAATAATAATTGATTAATTTGCATAAATAATTTACATATAAATTCTAAATTTGGATATTAAATGCTCCCGATAACATAGCTGCCGATAACAAAAAGCAAGGAAATATCAGAAAGGATTTTAATACAATACTTACTACTAAAGAAGTGAGTGGTGGCTTTGCAGTATAAAAGATGGACAACAGGATTATAGACTAGTTTCGCCATTTATTCCTGGCTTCTTCAGGGATACACAACAAGAGGCTCGCAAGTTTCCCCCCCCCCATTCTCTCCGTCATCTGAATCCACCCTCCACTGTTAATAACGATAAGTTTAATCAACCAGGGGTATACCGCCTAGGTTGTGCCTTCTGAGACAAATATTATATAGGCCTCTCAACTTGCAGCTTCACTATACGGTTTAAGGACCATGAAAGATCATACAATAATCAAACAACTGTTCACATTATGCCAACCACCTAACAAGCACCGGACACCCCAGGAGACCACAAAGCGAAGTAATGTCCGTTATGTATGTTTGCAATAATCTGTCCAAAACAGTCACCCTGGAATCTATCGAGATTTACAAGGCCAAGAAGTCCTACCCCAACAAATTACTCAATTTCCAAACTGAATTCGTTGTGTTCACTATGCTCCTTCCTCTGACAGACCTTTTGTAATCCTTTCATTTTGTACTTTGCCTTATATCATTTTTATTTTTATTTCGTACTTTGCTTTATATAAAAAATTTTTCATTCAGTTTATTTTTATTTATATGGTCCTTTTAATAAATCCACTTGTCATTTTGACTACCGGATACGAACTCTTTTCCATCAACGTTTGCGACCCCACACATTTTTCTTTTTCTTTTCTTCTTAGTTTATTTGTCCTATTGATTAATTTTCTTATTGGTTACTGTGTTGTCTTGCCCTGTTCTCCCATGCTCATTGGTTCATTTGTACCCAAATTTCTGTATATAAAGGCTTGCGAGCCTCTTGTTGTGCCTGTTTTTTGTACAATATAGAAAACTGCTTGGGTTAGTTAGGCTTCTTGACTACCTCAGTGTATTTCATTTGGAGTTTATTCTGGTTGGATGAGCTTTGTGAAAGCGCTGCTTTCGTCCCATCCTAACAAACGTACACTTCACTGTTCGATTGTCGATTGTCTTGTTGTGCCCTTAGTGTTGATAACAAACTACTGTTATACAAAATAATTGTTTGTGTCATCTTGCTATATGGCATGCCCCTCTGGGCTACGATTTGCAAGACAAGATGGAAGGAACTCCAAACTTTCCAAGAACATTACCCTAAGGACTATTGCACAATTAGATAGGAGAATTGTTCGCAATTACTCCATTCATAAGGATTTCGATATGACCCATGTCGGGAAATATGTTCAAGAGCTCATGAAAACCGTGCTGCCTATTATGGCAAATCATGATAATGATCTAGTCTCTGGCATTCTAAAACATTCTCTACATAGAAAAAATCATCGTAATCCAAGACATATCCTTGATGTCAATTTTTATGACATTGATAATGTCATCTTCCCAGATTACTGGGTTTCATAAATTCTTTCGTTTTTTCTGTGGCTTGCTATGTAATATACCCCTAGTTCAGACAATCTAAAATCAAATTTTCCTCCACCAAGAGGAGGCAATTTTCTTTCATACTTTGGATGATCTTTGTGGGTACATCAGGCTTCTTTTCTAGTTCAGTGCATTTCCCCTGGAATATGATTATGAAGGGTGAGATTATGAAAGCTATGCTACAAGTTCCACACGAATACCGATACACTACACTGTTCGATGGTCGTCGATTGTCTTGTTGTGTATCCTTGAAGAAGCTGGGAATAAATGGCGAAACTAGTCGATAATCCTGTTGTCCATCTTTTATACTGCAAGGCCACCACTCACTTCGTTAGAAAAACAAGGAATGAATAAGATGGCGCTCCTCTGCACATTGCTACTCCTGTGAAGTAGCTGCTGAGTGCTCATTTCAGGGATGCTAGGATCATAAGCCGCCATTTTCCAGCAACGTGGCCGCCACGTTCCCCCGTCTTAAACCCATGTGATTTCTGGCTTTGGGATTCCTGAAGAATGTTGTTTATAGCGGGCGGATTGAGAATCTAGCCAACTTGAAGGCAAGCATCACACACTACATCCATTGCACCAGTACAGATACCCTCCGATCAGTTGCTGAGCATGCCATTTTGCGCTTCCAATTAGTAGCGGAACAAGGCGGAGGGCACATCGAACAACTTCTGCCTTAATCATCATTAAGCAGTTTGTTCCATGAAGCTCTGTTTTTTTGGCATTATCACTGTTGTCGCTGTAAACACGTATTCTTGTCTTTTCGCTAATAAATTTTTTGTAAACCCCTGAAATCTCTTCTTTTCTTTTGGCTAACAACATTCCTGTGTTTCATGAATCCATTTTTGTTTTTCCCCCCTGACATTATCCTACCAGCGCCATCTATCGGCAGATTTTGGAACTATTGTTTTTCTTCGCCAAACAAATTTCCATTACCTCACGATTGTTCTGCTAAAATATGAGGTCATTGTGACGAGTAGTTTTCAAATTATCGATTTTTTGAAATCGTAACTTTTATTATAATCACCCTGTAGAATAATGGCAACGTAAGTAATAAACAGTTTATAATGAACTTACAACTACAATTGCATTACATTCCTTCAATATAATCACCATCAATGTAATCTACTTTTTGACAAACGTCTGAAAGCCATAGGATATCGTTGTTGATAACAGCGACGGAACACCCTACTGCTCCGAGCGCTGGTGTCTGATGATTGAGACCAGCTGCTACGGATAATTCCTGGACAGTCTATCGATGGTAACGCATTATCACCACAGGATTTACGTAATCCGTGATAACACTCAGATGCATTTTTACCTAGGGCAATCTCGATTTTGATCCACGACTACTGAACACCTTTTGTTAACATGCTTTAAAGCAGTAAGAGCTATACCCTTCACTTCACAGATGCACTATACAGGGTGTCCAAAAAGTCTGGTAACATGCCAGATATCTCAAAGCTGCCAGGTAGGCGAGATCTGATGAGTGTGGTTTAAGGTAATAGAGGGTTGGGGAATTTCATTGCTGCACACAAATTTGATTTTGATCCCCAAATTTAAGGTCATCCATTTGCTAACTCGAAAACTATTAAAGATAAAGAAAAATTTCTAATTGCTACCCTGTATGCAACACCACATTAATCTAAAAACAATTTTTAACCACATCCTTCGCCTTGAAAGATTTTGAGATAATGGGCGAGAAAGATTCCGCAAAGGATCCGCCTTTATGGTTCGCTGTTAAGTTCTTGTGTCAATTCTGTGATTCCTTGAGGAGATGTCAGACCGTTTTAAGCGTACAGAACAATCTCTGATTATATCATATCGAAACATTGTTGCAGATCAGGCTCCCTAGTTTATGGCATTACTTTGTACTCTAGGATATAGTCCACAATCCAACATATCATAAGGCTTGCTTTGTATCTGGGTAGTTTCATGACCTTTGCAGTTCCAAATCTTAATTCATCGAGCATTTACTGAGTGACATTGGACAGATTAAGATGTGACAGCAACACCCAACCTCTTATGTGGTATTGTCCTTGAGGCACAAGATAATGGTCCCATATAAATATTTAAACGATGTTGGAGTCACCCAATCCGTATTAGAAATATGCACTTAATAAAGACTCTTTAAATATAGAGAACAGTGATTATTTCTTACATTCTGAGTGATTTCTCTTCTATGGCATCCTATCAGAAAATGCAACATGGTGGTAAGAAACCGCAGGGAAATTTTTCTCTGTTTTATTTTGTAGAACGCTTTTAATGAATTAGGAACGTAATAAAGTACTTTTTCTTCCAAATCCAAAACTAAAGTTTTGCAATAATATTTTTTTTTTTGACTAAAAGATAAAATTAGAAAAAGTATAATTTCTTAATTTTTTAATTATTTATATATAACTATAATAAATATATTCAATTAAATAATTCCTGTTTCTTATACCTATCATATGTGTGATCCATTATTTTTAATTTTTAGTTATTATTTTTCTGTTTATTTTAAATATTAACACAACATACTACAAACCCCAATTCCAAAAATATTGGGACATCCAAAAAAAAGTAATACAGAATTTGGAATTTTGTAACCTGTTTGCAATGTGACTGTAATTAAAACTGATAGATTAATCGTGATATATTTCATTAAAGCATTTGTATTTTATGAAAGATGCTCACGTGCATGCTCGCAATACGTGTCAAAATATTAGGTAACCGCAAAAGTTCTTGCCGTTTTTATGTTACCATGAAAGGAAGTGATAGAAGATATGCAAATTAGTGTACATTGTGGTCCAAAATCTGTCAGGGGGGAGCAGGAAGGTTAACCTGTATAAATACAGGGCTGTTGGGCATTCACGTCAATCAGATCTCGTTCAGAAATACAGACAAATGGAGATATCGAAGGAAATGGTTAGGTTTTGTGTGCTTTATGACTTCTTGTCAACAGCATCATCAAGTCGCCGAATGTGCCTTTGGGAATGATGCTGTGAATGAACGCACCGCAAGTCATTGGTTCCCGGAATTCAGGTCGGGAGAATTTGCCATTTCTGATGAACCCCGTAGTCTAGTGTTTCTGGTGAACTAGACGCCACATGGTTCACTAAGAGCAGCTATCAACTGACCAAACCATCAACTGTACTCCTAGCAATTGGAACTTGTTCAACAGGCATTGCAGCAGAAGAAGCCACCATTGGTGATTCCCAAAGGGATACTCTTCCTTCATGACAGTGCCTGGCCACATGTAGCACGGGTGGCCAAGGAAACCATAGGGCGGCTTGGCTTGAAAACTTTGTGTCATCCATCTTACTTACCAGATCTTGCTCCAACGGATTATCACCTTTTCCATTCTCTGGACAACTGTCTTCATGGAAAATCTTACACCAATGATAAACACCTGGAAAGGCACTCACGGACTTCTTTGACTCCAAGACCTGGAAGTTTTACAGCCAGGAGATTGATCAACTGGAGACACGTTTGGCAAAAAGTGCTAGATGCCAATGGTGATTTGTTTGCGCACTAGCAATACGCTACTTTTTGTGTACATTTTTAATTTTGTAAAATTTTAATTTTAATTTAAAATTTTGTTTACCAGAATTTTTGTGGTTACCTGGTAGTTGGGGCATGGGCAAAAGAAGTTCCCCGAACGTGGTCGAATGTTCAAGAAAGAGCTAGAAGGTCACGAATTCTAGATGGCATGAGCATATAAAACGTAGAAAAGTCGCGTGCCGCAGTTGTGTCACCGTTATGGGTTTGGAAAGCCCGTTAATAGCGACTTGTGAAAGCGAATAATCCAAAGGTATGAAAATAATGAATCGCAACACGAAATTCTAGGATTTTGTATCTGCCGCTGTTCATAATATTGTTAAATGTTACCGCGAATCCGATGGAATTTCCGTATGTAAATGACAAGGATAAAAACCAGTATTTAACGCAGGTGACCTTCGATTCTTCCAGCGATATTGTGTTAAAAATAGGCATGCTTCTGTAGTCGAAATCACCTCATGGGCTCACGTATTCTTTGGAAAAGGTGTATCGACCAATAAAATTCTTCACTGTATTCGGAGATGCAACGTAAATCTTTACTATACTCAACGCAAACCACACATCAATACCATCTAGAAACGCCGTCGACTTCAATGGGCACGAGCTCATGTAGGGTAGTCCATAGGTCAGTGGAAAGGCATCCTATAGTCTAATGAATCCACCTTTCAAATCGTTTACGGGAATAATCGACATCGGGTTCTTCAGAGCAAGGAAGAAAAGGACCACCCAGATTGTTACTGATGAATGGTTTAAAAATCAGCCTCAATCATGGTATAGGGGTGCATGAGTGCCCAGGGTTTGGGCAACCTGCACTTCTGTACTCTTAACGCTGAGTGCTATATACGGATTCCAGAGGAACGAATGTTCCCATCTAAACGATGATTATTTCATCAGCATATTTTAATAGGACGATGCCAAGTCGCATATTGCACGTTCCACAAAGGCCTGGATGCGTAATCGTCGATTGCGGGTACTTCATTGACCTGCGTGCAGTCCTGACCTGTCTTTTATTGAAAACGTTTGGTGCATTATAAAGCGCAAATTGCGCCAACGCAGCCACGCACAGTTGCACAATTAAAACCCTATTTTCAAGAGAAATGGGAAAGAATTCCAATCGAAAAATTAGACCACCTGGTGTCAAAGCTTCCAAAATGGTCGGCTAGTGTGATTAAGCGGAAAGGCGATGTAACCCAAATGTAAAATGTGGAAAATATAAATGCTGTTTCAACATTTGTAGTATTTCTTGCGTAGCAATGTACAATATATACTGTTTTTCTTAAAATAGCAAATAAGTTTGTGAAAGCAATTATGTTTAATCTGTTTTTTCATACGTTTAACAATTTACTACACAACCTACTAATTACATTCCAGTCGGTACTTTGTATGTGTAACTTTTCATTTTGTCCCAACATTTTTGGAATTGAGGTTTGTAAAATACTCCTCCCTTCTATTTTGTGAAGTTTTCTTTATGTGATCTATTACCATTTCTGTTCTTGTTGAGGCCTTTTTGAATGCAAAATGGGCTTTTAACAACTATTTTATTTATTTTGTCTTTAGGTGAGCTCTCAGAAAGTTCCTCAAATGCAATCGAATATTCCAAAAGAGTTACAGTCAACACCACTTCTGGACGAATTATGTCGATTTATTCTTCCTGCTGGGTTTGCTGTTTTTAATGCCATATATTGGAATGGTTACCATAAGATGTAAAACGACATTCTGTTAATAAATATATGGTGATTTCAAGAACATTTAAAAAACTGAAATAAATTTTTAAACTCAAACAATTTAAGAAATTTTCCTTGCTTGTTGCTCTGTATTATTTCTATGTTTAATGCATATTAATGACAGTTACTAAATAATTTATTCAAGTTTTAAATACTTTTTAGCACAATAATATTTGATCCCATAATATATGATTGCTTTCTGGTAGTTGTTTCCTCTTAAGGCTTTTTTGGCATTCTGTTCATTCACGTAAGTTTCTAGATTTACTGTTTAAAACTCATGGTGAGTTAGTATTTACATCCCTAAATAATAGCGTCCTGATGAAGTATATAACAACTTCTCGTTGTCTTACCTGTAAAATTTCTACAGGATATGTAGCCTTTGCTGCTATCTATTTCAAAAAGTTATTCAGTAATTTTATTTACATATTTATTTATTTAAGTATATTACCTTTACTTACGATTTTGCGATTTCTTACATGTTCCGTTTTTCTTTTTTTTTTTTTCCTAATTTTTTTTTCTGTCTCTTTGTTATTTTGTTTTTTGATTCTAATGTTTATGGCATTATTTCTCTACCTAATCTGTTAATTTCTGTATTTCTCTTTTTTAAATCTTTTGTACTGTTGCTTGTAAATCTAATTCATTAGCTTGTTAAAAATTTAATTTGAATCTGCGTGTGCATCCAGGGACCGAACTCATCGGTCTATGATCATACAGTCCCTGGTTTTGCACTCTCTGTATTTATCTAACTACAGTCAACCAAAGATATAAGGATCCCTGATATAAGGAAAATCTAAGGATACAGATTGCACGGTGCAGTTTTTCTGTAGTTGAGTTCAATGCATTATACCTCCGCTTAAAAGGACACCAAATATAAAGATAATAGCTTCATATGGATAAATTTCTATGCTAAAATTTGTCTTGAACTCCGCCTAAATGGATAAAATAACTCTAAACTCACTGTGATGCCATTGGCAGGAACATTTTCTAGTTTTTTCTGCTTATTCACAGACCCATTCTGTGTAATATGCATATTTTGCGTAAAATAGCCACTTTATCATCTCCCTCTGAGCCAATGGACATTGCTGTCTACATTGCTGATTGATCAGTAATAGCACTGCAATTTTGTCAACATTGACAGTGATCTGCCAACAAAAGGTGATGAATTCCATCTTTGGATGATTTCACAAAATATTGGAGACGAATTTATGAGAGAGAGGAAAAACATCGAAGATATAGACCTGTAACAACCACATCAGAAACAACGAAATTGATGAATAATGTTCGACAATATATAGAAAATTATGGAAGTTGATCTTATGACTCATACTGTAACTTACAGGCAGCGGTTTTGACCTCTCTAGAAACAATTTTGTCCCATCAGCTATTTCAGATCATTTTCTAAGTTGTAAAAATGTAATTTCTTTGTGATAGTTTTAAGTTTTATGTATTCCTATTTTATACAGTAAAAAAGATATTAGACACCGTTCAAATCAATTACAGTTGATACTGTATTTTTTATTTACATGAACCCCTAACTCCGGAGAAAAGGATACTCCGTTTATAAAGATATCTTTTCTGGTACCGAGGATATCCTTATAGCGAGGTTCGACTGTATTAATTAAATAAATAAATAAATAATAAAGACACAAACCTCTTGTCCACCAAGATTTATTCAGGGTATAAGTATTCAGTGCAGATTACAATGAAACGACAATCGGAAATCGAACAGTGGGTTGAACATTTGTTCTGATGGGACGAAAGCAGTGCCTTCACGAAGTGAAAAGAGTAAATGCCAAAGGAAATACATTGAGGTAGGCAAGAAGCCTGGTTAATCCTGGAGGTTCTCCACATTATGTAAAACAAACATAAGATTGACGATTATTAGACAAGAAACAACGAAGCAAAACAAAACAAAACAGCACATTACATAAATCAATCAAACAGCGAGGTAAAGAAACAAAGCAACAAAGCATATATTCCAGTAATCTGGGAAGGAAACGTTGCCAATATCTTCAAAATTACCATTCAGAACCTGTTGAGGCTTTTGCTACCTTGTATGCCACTTCATCTCCATCGAATGCCCCAGGATCCCCTGTCCTCAAAAAAGAATCGGCAATTGGTCAGTGAAGTGTACATTTGTTCAGGTGAGACGAAAGCAGTGCTTTCACGAAGCTCACCCTATCACAATAAATTCCACATGAAATACACTGAAATAGGCAAGAAGCCTGGCTAACACCAGAGGTTTTTCACATTATAAAAAAATTATAAGTTTGACGATAGTCAGAAGATTGGGAGAGGGGGTGAGAGGGGGGAGTGTTATCACATCTTCCAATAATCCGGGAAAGAAACGTTGCCGATGTCTTAGAAATTGACGGCAAGAATATCACGGACAAAATAATAAAATAAAACTGACCCAAAGAGAGCCTTGTGGCACACCAGCCTTTACTTTGCAGGTCGTGGAGAAGTTTTCGCCAACTTTATCTTGGTAGAATCTCTCGCTATGAAAGGATTTCACCATCGAAATCAAATCAGGAGGAAACTCGTCTCTACTCATCTTCAATGAGAGAATGCTTCATATTACTGTTTCTATCAACGAAATTGGTAGTAACCTTACAGTATAACAGAGGGAGAACAGAGTTTCCAACTAGTTTCGCCATTTATTCCTGGCTTTATCAAGGATAACACAACAAGAGGTTTGCAGGCCTTTATATACAGAATCAAGGTACAGAGTAAGCAAAGAGATTGGAGAATGGAATTACAGAAGTGTGAACCAATAACAGAAAATACTATAGGGATATCCAATGAATAAAATGATAAAAGAGAAAAGCAAACAAATCGCGGACCGAAAAGAAAACATATCCGGTTGTCACAAGACAAGAGGATTTACAAAAGAGAATGAGAGTAAAATTATATAAAAATATATCTGAAAAAGTCCGAAAATAAATAAAAACATTATACAAGGTCAGAAACTGAGTCAAGTATTAGCAATTACAGGGTACAGATTATATGGGAGATGATAGAAGAGGTCCTTAGAAGTATTTTTTGTCATGTGAACATGGGGTCCCGTAGCTCCGTTTACTTACAATACTGCATTGAACAATCAAATGACACCGGGACGCAGTGTGCGTAGGTAGGCCTAGATTATTTTATTTTTAACAATTAACACAAGCAATCTACTGTATGACTTTTACAGTAATTGTTCGAAATGACCGCCATTTGCTTCATAGCACAATTCGCAATGCCTTATGATGGACTGATGTACGCGTGGAAACAGTTGATTAGCATGGTCGCTGATGTCACCTGCTGCCGCGAAAACACGAGCCGCCAATTCTTCTGCGGTATCTACGGGTTTGGAGTACACCATTGATTTAATGCTTCCCCATAACAAAAATCCATAGGTGTGAGATCTGGCGATCTCGGTGGCCAAGCAACTGGTCCGCCACGACCAATTCAACGCCCAGGATATGTCTCATTCAGGTAAACTCTAACTGCTCTTGTGTAATGCAAAGGTGCGCCGTCCTGTTGAAACCATATGAAATGTCTGGTCATTAGTGGAACATCTTGAAGAAGACCAGGGAGCTCCTCCTACAGGAAACCAAGGTATGTTTGCCCGTTAAGAGGGCATGGTAGAAGATATGGCCCAATCAGGACATTGTGAATCATGCCAGCCCAAACATTCAACGAAAAACGATGCTGAAAACTGTTAACATGTGTTGCACATGGGTTGACATGAGACCACAGATGACTATTGTAGTTATTGAACATTCCCTCTCGCGTAAACGTTGCCTCATCTGTCCACAAAACCATGGAAGGAAAGTCTGGAATCCTATTCTGTTGCTGCATAAACCATTCTGCGAACGCACGCTGGGGACCATGATCATTAAGACATAATTGCTGCACCTTTCGAAGCTTGAACGGATGCTGCAGGTTGTCCTGTAAAATGTTCCATACAGTGGTATGAATAGTATTCAGATCAGATCCGACCGCACGAGTACTTGTCGAAGGATTTCGGTTAAACCTTTCATCCTCTAATTCAGGGGAGCGTAACCACCGACGACGTCCACGCTGATGATTATCATGAGCGAATGCGCCTGTTTCTCTTAGACGACGATCTACTGCACCAAATGTTCGTGAATTGGGAAAAATTTTGTTGGGATAACGTTCAGCATACAAACGCCTTGCACCATTCATGGTACCAGCAGCACCAAGACACAGATGCATGTCTGCATAATCATTCCATGTATAACATTCATACTGTATGTTTAACTTTACACATGTAAAAAGTACATCAAGTGAACTTTTTAAAACAAATCTTTACTTACTGCTCTCCCAGAATGCGATTAGTTCATCTACATTTGGACTAATCATATTTTATAAAGGGGTTAGATACCATGGAATCTCATTGACGAAGTTTGTCCTAAGACTTTTCAACAAACTAGCACGTGCACCTTGAAATTTCTTTGTAAACAATTACTTCAAAAGTTATTGCAGTAGATTGCTTGTGTTAATTGTTAAAAATAAAATAATCTAGGCCTATCAACGCACACTGCGTCCCGGTGTCATTTGATTGTCCAAGTAAACGGAGCTGCGGGGACCCCATATTCATATGACAAAAATACTTCTAAGGACCTCTTCTATCATCTCCCAAAAAATCTGTACTCAATTAAAAAACACCCTGTATATCAAATCCGTTTGGCAATTGAGGAG
This sequence comes from Rhysida immarginata, assembly GCA_023313115.1. Lineage (NCBI taxonomy): Eukaryota > Metazoa > Arthropoda > Chilopoda > Scolopendromorpha > Scolopendridae > Rhysida > Rhysida immarginata. The sequence continues at coordinate 791,883 of JAHWFO010090898.1, forward strand.
GAGGCTAGGGGTAGACCTCTTGGCCTTAAATATTTCGATTGACTCAAAGGTCGCAGTCTTGAACGGGTTGTTGCATTTGTGTATGAAGGACATCACTTCGTCTTAGCTTTTCAAAGCATGTCCGGATATGACAAGATGGTTGGCATAGCGGGAATTACCGTCTTGTTTCTCGTAAGAGGTGACGTGCTCCTTGAAACGTACGTTGAAGTTAGGGCCAATAAGTCTATGTAAAACTTATCGCAGAAAGCACAGTTCAGGCGATATACTCCAGATCGGGAGAAATCGTCAGATGCAGTTAGGGTAGACGGGTGCAAGGTACAAAGAAAAGGGGTAGGGGAACGGAAAGAAACTTGGAGGCCAAGGGAAGAGGAAATTGGAGAGGCGGGATAAATAGGAGCCGAGGTATAATAGAGAAACCCACTTATTCCGGGTTATATCGGGTGGGGGAGGGGTGGACTCGGGCTAAGGAAGGCACATTTGCGTCGTTGAAGGGAACGGGAGAATGTGAAGGATGAGAAGCCATTCATACGGGCGTGGGCGTGGATGATACGGAGTTCGGTTGTGTGTGAAGGAGGGTTGAGGGCACGGTCAAGAAGAAGCATAGGGAAGCGTGCTTCTGGACGGGGGTGTATGAGGAAGAACGGTGGATTAGATTAGACGATGTGTAGATTAGACGGAAGAGGGTGAAGGAGAAACGGTTAATTTGGAGGTTTTTAGTAATGATATGTTTTCTTTTCGGTCCGCGATTTGTTTGCTTTTCTCTTTTATCATTTTATTCATTGGATGTCCCTATAGTATTTCTGTTATTGGTTCACACTTCTGTAATACCATTCTCCAGTCTCTTAGCTTACTCTGTACCTTAATTCTGTATATAAAGGCCTGCAATGGCTTCTTGTTGTGTAATCCTTGATAAATGGCGAAACGAATTGGAAACTCTGTTGTCCCTCTGTTATACTGTATGATTGCTACCAATTTCGTTTCTAATCATCTTGGTCATTAGCTCCTCGTGCCACACCTGATCGAAAGCTTTACTGATATTTAGATAAACCAAGCCACAGTACCTGGAAAGATTTAGTTGGGTGCTCAGATCTTGAACGAGCTTCCATATCTGCATCTGACACAAATGGTTGTTATGAAAGCGAAACAGATCATTGGTGAGACATTAGTCCTTGAACCTGCTGAGGATCGCTTTTCCAAAACTGTAGACATCATGTAATAGGTAATTAGTTCGAGAGAATTGCAGGATTTTGCCCCTGCTTGGGGGTTGCTTCCAAGGAGTCGGGAAGTAGGAGAACTTACAGCAATCACTTATGATAGTCGAGATGTTATATTTAATGTTTTTCGGCAGATGGCTAACGGCGTTATTATTTACCTTGTCTCTTCCTGGAGCCTTCTTCTTTTTCAGATTTCTGATGATCGGAACTATCTCGCCGGTCGTTAATCATCAATGTAAGTTGCGGGATATTAACAAATTTGATAAGACCATCTTTCACACGCTGGGCCATGAGTTGACTCTCGGGATTATTTTTATCAGGAGTAACAAACTGCAGTTCCAGCAAATCTGATATTACTTGGGTTTTATCCGGATCCGTTTGCATGTAATTACTTTGAGGGTGCGAAGTGGACAAGCAATTCATTCTTCTTCTTCTGTAGAACTCTAATCATGCTAGAAATGGAATTGTCGCGAGCCGACAAGCTTTTCATCTTGTCATTCCATCTAGTGTCTCCAAACTGTTTCACTTCTTCCTGGGCTCTTCTTAATATAATTGCCGCCACATAAGTTGAATGACAGGATGATGTCATTTCTAATGCCAGCCAATAGACATTAATGGGAAGTAAATCGCTTAGCAATTCCTTGTAAAATTCGCTTTCATTTTCGAAACATTGTTTTCGTATTTATAATTAGTTTCTATTTTCGTTTTTTTAAGAGATAAATGAAATTAACAAATTAAAAAATGAGCAGAATAGTCGACTTGAGGCAATTTGTTTTATATTATGACTTTTAATAGGCTTTCCACATTTCCCCACCTTTACTGTAGTAAAACAAGTGCATCATGGGTAAAATCCAGACAAAGCATATTGATGGGAAGACTTAATGCTTATGTTAAATAGATCGTTGAACGTAAGTGGCGGTAACTATAATCCGTTATATATGGTTTTTAGCCAAGGTACACGATAACCTTGCCCAAGCATCTGAGTTTAGTTTCTTTCTGAAGTAATCAAGCATTAGATTCCTGGAGTAAGCACAATTCGATGAGGAGATTTATTTTCCAATGGAATGGCTCTAGCTTCAGTGGCATTATTTATTCGCCTGGTGATATCTTCAACACGTTGATCGATGTGATCCGTAGAGTCTGCTCCATCGAGATGGCAGTCATGGGCCCTGAGGATTTCTTTGAAGAGCTTCCTATCTTGTTGATGCTTGACCTCTTCTCTGAAATTGATGTGGACATTGTCAAAGGTTAAAGCCACAGGCTTGGGGTCAGAATAAAGGTCATCAATCGTGAAGATCTTGTATGGCTTAAAGAAACCCTTCATCATCAAAAAATCAACAAATTTTCATATTAATTCAAATAGTAATCATTTACATATGTTTATGACATGATTGGACAGCCTAATTATCCTTTATCAAAATTCTTTTTGGTTTTATTTGTTCTGTGTAATCTAACAATTATTTTGAGAGTATGGTGCCGCGCTGGAAGAGAATAACCGCTGGTTCGAATCCAGTCGCTGGCCAGCGTAAGCTATGAGGCCATTTAGCCAGACTTGATCTGAGATTTGATTCCTCTGTGAGTATTTATGTCAGTGACCAAATTTATTATTTAGACCGTAATTGGTTAAATTTTATTTGTTAAAATTAGCCCTCATTGAAACCCTCTAATGCCTGAAATTTGCCGCCAATTTAAAGGAAGAGAAAAGGGATGGGAGGTCTCCCGGTATGATTCAAGGGACGAACGTTTTTTTTATATCTGAAAAATGGAGGGGAGAGCAGCAGGAGAGGAGCACTCGGCAATTGGCAAGGCTGTTTCCTGCTCGAGAACACAAAAGAGTATTAGCGTAGAGAAGCAAGACTTTTTGAATGTGCATGCGATGTGGCTCAGACACAAAAACTAACGTCCAAGAGCTATGAATGTAACAGCAGAGGTGGAAGCCTCAATAAAGACCTAATGATACATGAGCAGAGTCTCGTTGAGTTCTTGTGCATTAGTGATTCGAAATTTGACAAAACAATAAATGTTTACTAAAATAGGTGTCAGCATAAAAGCCATTACGGAGAACGAACAGACTGCCAGAAAGAGTAGCAGATAAATAACTCATGCATGTATAAATCACTCTGTCACGTGGACGAATAAGACTCGGAGAGGGAGAGCATGGTATTATAGATAGTTCAATAGCAGCTATGCAGTACTCTTGTGAGTTACCAAAATCACACTACTAAACGAGCAATCCTTTTGGGGAAGACTGTAGCAGCGAGCAAATAACCACGACTACAGGGACCCAGCAAAAACTGAGGCTGGAACATCGTGGGCAAGACGCCTGTAAAGGGAAGAGCACCTCCGGGGAGCAGCGATCTTCATAGCCTTCAACTGGACCTAGGCCAGGTGGCCGACAATCAACTGTGAATCGTCGGGCAGTCATCGAGTGGCAGCTGCCAAATACTGCCTACATCGTGAATGCACCCTCTGTGCAATTTTCCACGACTTGAGCCTAATAATCGCAGATAAGTGTAACATTCTTAAAAAGTTAAACGTGGTACATAATTACCTAATCTAAAGTTACGTTCACAAAGATGCAATACATGCGGATAAATAACTTCGTCTAGGCATTTCACTTTTACGGTCTCTGCTCTGTCAGTATGTATTATTTTTTCTAGTGGTACGTGATTCTTAATCTCGTCTAGAATTTGTTTAAGAGGCTTACCAGGAGTGTTTATTATAACAGGTGCAACATTTAACTTTTACTTACCTTTTGGCTGATATTTTTGGCTGAGTGCTTTTGTCCATTTCTGATGCGGTTTTCTCTAGCAGCAGAAAAAGCTATCTAATTTCTTCTCTTTCCTGGATTTCTTATTTTTCACTTTAATCCAGGCGTTGTCATCAGTAGCATGGTCTTCTGTTTTACTTTTACAACTGGGGTCGTCCTTGCTCCCACATAGTATCGGTGTTAAGGAGGCGTCCACATACTCATCCTCCTTCTCCATATAAGGAGTTCGTTCGATATTAGGACTGGCAGCCAAGGACTTACTTGCAATAGCATTCTTATTCATTAAATCGAATTCTTTAGGTAGAACTAACCTTTGTTCTTGATATGGAAATTTCTTATCCACTTCTGCTATCAATTGTTGGCATATATCATTCTTTAATGCAACCTGATTTTCACTGATGATGGCAATGAATGCAGCAAAATGCTTGTCTCTGGTGATAACGTCATTGTAAACGAACTCATGGGAAAACTCTTCTTCATTTGGCATACTGAAGCCGCTGTTGGGAAGCTGATTAGGTGCTTACAAAAAATATTCGTCCTTAAAAAGACGCACTTAGCTCTAAAAATAAAGTAACGTTTGTGAGAAAATTAATTCTATGCCAGGGATCTGTTTGTCAATGATCAGGGGGATTTTAAATGAAATGAGAAACGCCCTTGCTCGGGTTGCGAGGAAATTAATTAATCTCAATGCCAGGGACCCAGAAGGATGGTAAGCACCCTTAATAAGCTGGTTTAGGGAATATTAATTCCAACACCAGGGACTAGCACATAAATAACAGGGAAGGCGAGTCTCGTCCTGAAAAGGATGCACTGAGCGATGATGAGATGGATGAGATGAGAATAGAGAATGCACTGTACCTGAGTGGTTGATGTCCAAGGATGATGATCAGAGATGAGATCTCTGATCATCGACTTAATCACAAGAAACGATTTGATAACACGCAATTTATAAGAAATGTTCACTTTAGACCACCAATCAGCAACAGAAAATCACACGCAATCAGCTTCTTAGAATGAACACGTTTACAAAATAATTTATTTGACAGGCTGACTGATGAAATATGTGTTCCCTTAGATAACCAATCAGTTAGTAAGAATACCAGGAAAACAGAAAACGTAAGGAGAACACATTTACAAAGAAAAAATATTAACAAAATGAACAAAATATATAGACTTAAAATAACTATATATTATGGCAATATTTTAACAAAATTGAGTTGCCAAGGGGGCCAGAATCATTGTAGAACTGTTGTTCCGGATTTTTCTTGCCTACCTCCAAGATCTTTTAAGCATCTAGAGGAAATCTGTTTTTCACTGGCCTACAAGAGGACTACAATTCTGTTTAGTATCTCGTGCACACAATCCAGCATGTTCTTAGCTTTGGCAGATCTCTCTGGACAGCCGAACTTGGAATACTTGGAAAGAGATGGACAATCCAAGTTTGGTGGAAGACTTGGTTCAAAGAAGAAAGTACGTTAAATTGGTGAAAGAATCTACCACACTTAAAAGAGGTTCATAAATGTAGATTGTTCATCTCTTACAATAACGACCTTAGTAGAAATCTACAAGTGAACTTGCAAGGATGTCCAGTTACCCCAGGTGATAAAAATCTCAACACATTGAGGACTTTATTGGGTAACCCAAAGGATGCAACCCCCACTTTTACAACCCGGGATATATGAAATAAAATGCAGTCAATGCCCCAAGGTTTACTGCGGAGCAATTTGCCATAACATTCAAAGTTAAAAGAACACACTGCTCACGCCAGTTTCAGCCATCCAGAGAGATCCGTGGTATCTAAGCGAATGTGTTAGAGATTGTTTAACTCTTTTATTAACACAGACAGTTTACATTCCTCGTACTTATTGTTTCACGCGCATTCTGTTGAGAAACCTTAATTGTTAAAAAAACATTTTGATAATAATTGTTAATAATAAAATCACACATTCCAAATGGCAAACATCAAGTGTAGACTCTTATATTCTTTCAAATACCACGTTCTCTGCTTAAAACCCTAACAGGCTATGGATTCCAGTCACGCTTCCATTGCGATATTAATTCATATTTGGTTGCTTCAATGAAACCAACGATGGCAAGTACTACAGTGGCAATTGACAGACTGGGCAAGGACAATTACGATACGTTGAAGTTATAGATGGAAGCCATTTTGATCAAGAATGACAAATGGGGCTATATCTCCGGAGCTATCGCATGGCCAACTGATGAGCAACAACTAGCAGCCATGGAATTATGGGACAAGGAGGTTCGCAAGGCCAAAGCCGACATTGTCCTCTCCATTCTCCCATCCGAATTGCATCATGTTAAATACTGTCAGAATTCGAAGGAAACACGGGAAAAGCTTGAAAGCGTTTACTGCTCCCGTGGAGCTGTATTACTTAAACAGGTACTGTTCACTAGAGTGAAGATATAAAGGATTGCACCAAGAACTTTTTTGAGCATGTGGACAAGTTAAAAGAAATGAACATTAAATTCGATGATGATGTACTGTCCATATTATTACTTTATTCTCTACCTGCGAGTTTCGTCAACTTCAGCAATTGAGTCTAGAGATGACATACCTAAACCGGATGCCTTAAGGATAAAAGTTCTTGAAGAAATTGAAGCCAGAAAAGGTAAAGAAAACTCCAATTCTGAAGCCCTTTATACTGCTAATAAAAGCAACAAGGGAAACCACTATAAAAACGAATGAAATAATAATAATAGTAGCAATAATAACAAGAAAAAACAAGAAATGGAGGTGTTTTTATTGTCAGAAACTTGGACATCGCGACTTTGAATGCAGAAAGAAGAAAGCTGATGAAAAAAAGGCACAAGCTTCTTCTGTTTCATCTGATGAGGCTCTCTCTATGAAAACCAATTCCAAGAAAGTTGTGGATAATTTTTCAGATTGTTATACCTCTTGTTCTGTGAATGAAGATACCAAGTGCTGATTGTGTTCATACATGCACTTGATGTACTATCCGGAATTCAGAGGAGGTTCTATGGATTCTAGACAGTGGTGCTTCTTATGTAGCAATATATCATATTTTTCATCATTGCATCCTATTGATAATCATCAAGTCCATCTTGCAAACAAGAAATCCATAAAAGTAAAAGGAATAGGGACTGTTTTACTCAACATTACTCGTTTCAACAAGTAAGATTGGAACGAGTTCTACATGTTCCTCAGCTTCATACAAATCTTATGTCCGTGTCCAAGATGACGAAAAACGGAAAAACTGTAAATTTCTATATAGATGAAGCCACAATCATAAACCAACATGGGCCAATCATCCTCAGAGTCAAAAAGACAGGAGAACTTTACTTAGTCAACACGACAATCAGAAAAGACTCTGCAAGTATAGCTGCAACTGGCGATTCCACAAGATTATGGCATCGTTGTTTTGGACATCTGAATGTGTCTGATCTTCACAGATTATCGAGCAAAAACATGGTGATTGGTCTTCCTCCAAAGCTCTCTGGTGAATTAAATGATTGTAAAATATGTATTCAAGGAAATCAAAAGGCAAATCCTTTTCATCCTTCTACCTCAAGGAGCAATGAAATAAACCTCCCCTTCCACTCAGACGTTTGTGGACCCATGCGTACTAAATCGATTGGTAGTTCCAATTATTTCATTAAAGTATGGATGATAAATCACGCTGGACTGAAGTGTACTTTTTAAAAACAAAAAAGTGAAGGAGATCACAATTAAACATATCAATTGCATTGAAAATCAAACTAATAAGAAAGTTAAAATATTACGTACTGATAATGGTCTCGAATATTGTGGTACATTATTGGACGATTTTCTTGTGAGTCGAGGAATACTAAGATAAAGACGTAGGGTATACACACCTCAACAAAATTGGGTTACTGAAAGGATGAACCTCACACTATTAGATATGGCTCGATGCATGTTAATTGACACTAACTTACCGCCTGAATTTTGGGCAGAGGCTATCGCAACTGCTGCATATACGCGCAATCGTTGTCCTTCAAGTGCCATAGATTCAATTCCTCATAAAATATTTTATGGAAAAAAGCTAATGTTTCTTATTTGAGAATTTTTGGAACAAAGGGATACGCACTCAACAAACTACCGAACAAAGGAAAATTCGAACCTCGTTAAACTTGTTGCATATTTGTCGGCTATTCCACCGAGTCAAAAGCTTACTGTATGTGGAATCCTGAATTGCACAAAATCGTGAAAAGTCGTGATGTTCGATTCCTGAATGAACTAAACGAAAATGATAAACTTGTTCCTTCTGAAGTTAAAGCACCATTACCTAGAGCAATTGCTGACGTCGATAATTCAGTTCAACATGAAATTACTGATACTGACAATCAGAAAGAAGTGGAACCGAACCAAATAGAAGAAAATAAACATGTTCAAGGAGAACAGGACGTAAAACATGGTCCAGGAAGACCTCGAGTAATTAAAACTGGAATGAAGGGACGACCCAGAAAAGAATATCAACCCCCTAAAGTATCCAAAAATATTGAAAATGAAATTCACTATGCTCTTACTGCCGAAGTCTCCTTATATGAAGCTCTTTCTAGCAAAAACGCCAATCAATGGAGGTCAGCTATCAGGGATGAATTTCTATCACTAATTAAAAATGATACATGGAAAATTGAACCCAAAGCAGAAGAAAGAACTTCTATTGGTTGCCAATTGGTACTAAAGGACAAATACAATGCTGATGGTACATTAGAAAGAAAAAAGGCTAATTTGGTTGCCAAGGGTTACTGACAGCGATTTAGTCATGATTATGAAGAAACTTATGCTCCTGTAATTAGACTGAGTTCCTTACATTTGTATCAAGCAGATGTCATTACTGCATATCTACATGGGGAACTCGATCAAACAATTTATATCCAAATTCCCGAAATGCTTCATGAAATCTTAAAAGACACTATTAGCAACGAGACTGATCCAAAAATTGTACATCAGGCTAAAAATATGCTAGTAAAACTAGAAACCATCAATTCACCTGTCTGCAATCTGCAAAAGGCTATCTATGGGTCTAAAGCAAGCCGGATGGCAGTGGTATCCAAAACTGGATCGAAAACACCGAGACATGAAAATGATTCCATTGAAAACTGATCCATGCATCTTTCACAAAAGATATGATGAGCATATCATCTTTATAGCCATCTACGTGGAGGACTTGATCCCTGCTGTCAGGGATCATTCTGTATTTGATCTACTTAAAAAGAAATGATTGCAAGAATTCCACATTAAGAATCTAGGCAAGCTAACTACTGCTTAGGCTTGGAATTCAATCAAGATCCCATCAGTAATAACATTGCTGTTTCGCAAAAAAGTACACTAATGGTATACTCCAGAAATTTAACATGTGTTCTTGCAAATCCATCGGAGCGCCTATGGAACATAACGTCAAATTAAGTCTGAAAGAATGTCCTATTGGCGATGATGAAGTGGAAGAAATGAAGACTCTTCCATACAGAATTCTAGTAGGGTCTCTGATGTATTTGGCTGTGGGAACAAGACCCGATATATCTTTTGCTAAAGTTATCTAAAGTTATCTAAGCGAGTTCAATTCAAATCCAGGAAAACACACACTGGATTGCTGCCAAAAGAGTGCTGCGCAACTTACAAGGCACTAAATCTTATGGACTGTTTTTCCAAAAGGCTAGCAATCCACTCATTGGATATGCTGATGCCAGTTGGGCTTCCGAAGTGGATGATCACATGTCTTATACTGGTTATTGTTTTGTTTTAAGTGGGGCTGCAATAACTTGGGAATCCTGAAAACAACGATGTACAGCCTTATCAAGCACAGAGGCAAAATATATTGCTCCATGTGAAGCTTCTAAAGAAATGATATATCTTAGAAAGCTCCTACAAGAATTGAATATTTTTAAGGGCAATGAAGCTACTGTGATTTATTGTGATAACCAAGGTGCACGAGAACTTGTTCGTAATCCCATCATTCATCTAAAAAGCAAGCACATTGATTTCGGATATCATTTTGTGAGAAATATTTATAAGAGTGGTGAACTTTTGTTTCATATCTTCCTACAAAAGAAATGATTGCGGATGTTTTTACAAAAGGACTTTTGAAATCTCAACATATGATTCTTGTTGAAAAGTTAGGTTTAAGAAAATTTTAATTTTTTTTTTCAAATGTTAATGTTTATATAACCTTATATAAATTAATAACAGTCATGTGTTATGAGACGGTGTTAGAGATTGTTTAACTGTATTATTAACACAGACAGTTTATGTTCCTCATACTTATTGTTTCACGTGCATTCTGTTGAGAAACCTTAATTGTTACAAAACATTTTGGTAATAATTATTAATAATAAAATCACACATTCTGAAATTGCAAACATCAATTGTAGACTCTTATATTCTTTCAGATGCCACGTTCTCTGCTTAAATGCAGGATTCTGGGCACGAGATATTGGAACAGGATTTTTTTAATTGTTTATCAACGTCTTCTTAGGCCGGTGAAGAAATTATTTCTTCTAGACGCAAACGAGACCATGGAAGTAAGCAAGAAATATCTGGAACAGATGGTAAACAATGATTCTGCCCCCCCCCCTGCAGACTCAATTTTATTGAAACTTTGCCATAACGTGTAGTTATTTTTTGTCTTGTGTTTGTTCATTTTGTTATTATTTTTTGCTTTATAAATGTTTCTCCTTACGTTTTCTGGTTGGCCGGTTTTCTTAGTAACTGACTGGTCATCTATAAGCAGGTATTTTATCATTCAGCCTGCAAAATAAATTATTTTGTAAAGGTGTTCACTCTAAAATGCTGATTGCCTGTGGTTTTCTGTTTCTGATTGGTTGTCTAAAGCGAACATTTTCTTATAAATTGCCTATCATCAACCGTTTTCATTGAATGTCTAAATTCTTGGAGGAAACGATCCTCACCAGGTTCAAAGACTACTGTCTCCCTAATGGTTTAGTGCGGAAATAACAGTTTGGCTTTTCAGCTGCCCACTTGTGTCAGATGCAGATATGTAGACCTTTCCAGGTACTGTTGCGTGGTTTTCCTTGATGTCAATATAGCTTTTGATCAGGTGTGGCACGAGGGGTTAATCTACAAGATGATTAGAAACGGGTTCCTTCCTAATTTCATTATGATGGTGAAATCCTTTCATAGCAAAAGCTTCCATCAAGCCAAAGTTGGCAAAAACATCTCCACACCCCGCTTGGTAAAGGCAGGTGTTCCACAGGGTTATGTTCTCGAGCCCGTTCTCATTAATTACTTTATGCACGATTTCCCAAAACCCGAGAAGTATAAATTACACTACCCTATAAATAGTCATGGCACACCGTCACTTTAATGGAAACACTCAAAAATATACAGTATCTTGTTGATCCACCTTTTGCTGCTATCACAGCTTCCACTCTCTGGGGCATACTGTCCACAAGTTTTTGATACTTTTCAACAGGTAATTTTCGCCATACTTCCATAAGTGTCTTGTACAGTTTGTTCACGGATTTCAGGCATTACACATAAGCGCGCGATCGTCATTCCAACACGTGCCACACATGTACGACAGTGTTCAGATCGGGGCTCTGGGCAAGCCATTTAAGTTCTCGAACCCCTTTCTCATCAAACCATATGCCTACTGCCCTTGCTTTATGGCAAGATGCGTTATCGTGCTGAAACAGAAAAAGGCCATTGCCAAAGTGTTGCCAGAGAGATGGGAGTTCTGCATTGTCCAGAATGTCTTGGTAACGCTCTGCGTTTAGATGTCCGTCCACAGAAACAATTGCACCCAAACCATACAATGAAAAGCACCCCCACACCATCACCGACCCTCTGCCGAACTTCACCATGGGCACAACACAGCTTGGCAGATAACGCTGATCACGTCGAATTTTGTGCATGGAAACTACAATTAGTGGACAGCATTGATTTACTGTTACTATTTGAAGAAAACTGCTGCAGAATCTCATCGAATACTTGTCGAAGCTTACGGCAAGCATGCTCTTGCAAAGCACAGTGCTTTGATTGGTTTAAAAAATTCAAAAGTGACGATTTTGACTTAAGAAACGAAGAACATGGAAGATCACCAAAAAACCGTTATTCATTATGAGCTGCTGAAACCTGGCAAAACCGTTAATACTGAATGCTAGGTTTTGATTTGAATAAAGCTTTGCATGAAAAACGATGAGAACGTCAAAAAGGCAACACGAAGTGATTTTGCTTCATCATAATGCACCATTCCACACAGACAGCAAAATAATACTTCAAGGAAACCATTGAGGTGTTTAGTTCGGAAATTCTTATCACATGCAATTTTCTGACCAGACTTTGCTCCATGCAATTGCGAATTATTTGCCTTAATGGGACACATTTGCTGAGCAGTGCTTCATTTCTTAAGAAAATGGCTCAAAAAATGAATGGTTTGACTTAAAAAAGCAACAGTTTTTTGGCATGGTATCCACAAATTGTCAGACAGATGGGGAAAATGAATAGCCAGCGATGGGCAACTCTGCAAAAAAAACATTTTATCATTTTCATACAATTAACGTGTATACAAAATTTCCGGTTTGATATTTACATACCTGGTACTTCATCTAGTTCACCATTTCTCAGATAAACCTCCTTGATTGGCTCTTCCTCTATACGAGGTATTTTTCTTTTCCCACTCGTCCACCTGCTGAATTCGTAATTCTGATATAGAAATAAGTTTTCTGGTATTCAATATTCTGTAATATCTTAGTATTTTGTAACGAGTATTTCTCCCGTGAGATAATCACGGAAGCAAAAAACAAGTCTTTACGCTGCAATAAATTCGAACGAACTCACTTCCAGTGGTTATGTACATTCATAGTAGTTAACAGAGTATTATAATATAAAGAATATACATAAGAACAAGACTAACCTGGTCTATCTGTGGATACCTTGATGCAAAGGAGACGATGAATTCCACTATTTCCACAAAGCATTTATTCATGATAACATAGATGTACATTTCGGCTACCAAGTAGCTATCTTCTGTATGAATCCTATCAGTGAGAATCCAGAAGGAATAAGATAGGGTGAACAAAGCCACTCACTATCTCCTTTGTCACTGTTCGCAATAACAGTTCCTCTTAGGGTGGATTATATTCCTAAAAATGCTAAAAGACACGGCCATTTAACTGAAAACAGTGCTACTTTGCTCTCATCCATCTCAAAATCGCAATTGATTATTTTGCCTTAACGTCGGTATCCGAAATCACTCAAAGAACAGGCCAATGCGCTCTCTATCTTGTTTCCTCTCTTTGATGATTACAGGAATTATTAATAGATACTGTTTTTATGGCTGAATATTATTTCATTATATTATTGTATTAAAATTTGCTATCCACATTTTGTGTTTTATTGTAATATTAGTGTCACAACATTTGGATGACCGATCGGAGATTGACATAACTTCAGAGCACCATGTGCTCCGAATAATAACAAAAACAAAGATGTTATTGGCGTCACTGGCATCGACATCGGAGAAGCACGTGCTTGAGAGCGGGATATCAACTGATGAAAGGACGGCTCCCCCTGTAGCAGAAGTAGTTCTCCTGATCTCTCATTGAGATGCAAATCCCGGAAGGTAAAAGAACGGAGCCTGAGCGTTATAAAAGGAGAGCGCTGGGCAGTAAAGGGGTTGGTTATCAAAATTTTCTGAGGCTCTGGAAAAAGAAAAAGGAAACAGCCACATCAATTTTTTACTCATGCCGACCCATCATTGGAGAGGAACTCAGGAACCAGTGAGGGGAACTCCACAAACAAAACCAGTGCTGAAGAAATAGCGCAGCAAGTGACTATTTCAAGTACGGATATTAATAGCACATTTTTCATTACCTCTGCTGAGACGAATTTTCCCATCCATAGAGACTTAGTTCCTGATACCCAGAAGCCTGCATTTAACATACCTTCCAGGAAGATTCTGACGGTTGATGGGTCCTGCATACCGACGTCGTGCTACTGCGACGATTGGATCACATGAGGTTTCGAAGCAAGTTTTCTTTCTGCCACTATTAACCTCATTATGAGAAGAAGCATCGCCTTACCACTGCTGAAATAGCTATTAACTCTGCTAAATCAGATACTGGTAATTATTCACCTTTCTTCCTTGATCTAGGGCGTGATATCAAATTCCCACTGCCCATCTGTAGTCAACAGGAACTAGCTGTTATGCAAACTTAGTTTACAAAGCAACTGGACGATCTTTTGAAAACAGCACGTAGGAATATAGCTAAAGGAAATGAATGGTATTTGCAAGGCTTCATATTGAAGGTTCAGCAGCTGGTTTAACTACTCTGTGGATGGCAGGCTACTTTCTCCGCAATTCACCTGCCATCCACAGAGTAGAAAAACCAACTGCTGAAACTTAATTTTTAAATGCGGAAATCTCAAGCGGTTCGTTATCCGAACCATGTTTATATGAACTTTTGTTTTCATCTCGGTGTGTGGAATCACTAACAGAAGTTTCTGACAGGGTTTTAGGGGTGAACTGACGTTTTGATCACCCAGTATATTGTTAATGAGTAAAGAAAGAGTATGCTTGTTCTGATTCTGTCTAACGAGTTTTATCATTTGATGATGACTTTCGAAGAATATTGCAAACTTGGGTCAGTTATAACGTGGAAATCGTTTTTGGCTGTGACACAAATGCTCACGACATAATATGGGGGAGTTCTAATAGTAATCTCAGAGGGAAGTTTTTATTTGACTTCATCTTAGAAAATAACTTAGAAATATTTAATCTAGGTAATACAACAACCTTCATCATTTCTTTAAGGAGGGACGTAATTGACATCACTATTGGTTCTTCCAATATGAGTAAATGGATCAGAAAATGGTATATTTATGAGAAGCCATCTGTGGCTGACTACCAACATAGACATTTTTCACTTTTAGCTGATAAGGACAGGGATAGGATTTTTAGGTATCCCAGGCAGACGAATTGGACTCAATTTCCTGAGTACTTTCGTTCCGCGATTTCTAGTCTTCTGATTAAAATTCGTGATACGGTTGACCTGGAATTGTGTGTGTGAGTGGTTTACAACAGGCCCGGGTTCAGTCGTATCACAAAAAGTGTCCCTTGCTGAGAAAGAGAAATAGATGCAGCTGTGTTTGATGGAATTAGGATCTTTCTCTAGACGAATTGTTAGGAAGCTTTTTAGGAAAGCTTAAAAGACCAGCGATTGGCATAGCTATTAACTTGCCCTTGCTGACTATAATAGAGCCGTTCGTGGAGGAAGTTCTGTGAATCCGTCCAAAAGACTGAAAAAGGAGCTAGCCTTAACAAATTTTTAATGAGAGAAAATCCAATTTTTGTTGATATTCTCCAAAAAATGGATGGTGAAATCACCAGGTTTGCGAAAGATATCCTCGAGACTCCGTAAGGTAACTCACTTCCCATGTGCACGCCCTGGTAACCGTTGGATATTAATTGTTTGCATTCTTCCAGCAGTATCTCTAGGGATAACTGGGCCAAGGAAGTGATTACACGTAATAAAATTGTATGGGCAATTAAATCTTTTGAACCATGCAAATCCCCTGGACCAGATGAAATCACGCCGATCTTGCTTCAGCAAATATCAGATGTGATCTCACCGATCCTATGTACTATCTTTAGAATCTGTTTAGCCCTAGTTATATTCCAAATCTGTGGAGGTTGGTCAAAGTAGTCTTTATTTCGAAACCTGGAAAGGGCTGCTATGACTTTGGCCAAAATGACATGTTGGCTGTATGTAAAAGCCATTAGACCTATTCTAACAAATTGTGCTCTGGTTTGATGGTGTAAGATTGAGCAGTTTACTGTTAAGGCCAGGCTGGCCTCCCTTCAAAATTGGCCTGTCTGGGTATCACAGGCGCTGTCTCAACTACACATACCAGGAAGTTATTCTTTCTCTGACTCCATTGGATATTTATATCCAGGGAATCGAAATGAAAAGTTCTTATCATTTGGGTAATCAATCGCATATGGGTAGATTTCTTTGGGCCTAAATCTCATACCATCATTAGCTGGATTATGACCAGCAATATTTTGTAAATGCCTTTTGATATTTCGGAAACTCGTACCTTCCCTGAGCTCTCGAGTGAGATCATCATAGATCCCATGGTAGAGCAGAGAGGGAGGAGTTGGCATTTTCCTAAGAGTTTTTGGTTATTGGTATTTGGTTATTGGGAGGATTTGGCATTATTTGGTATTTGTTTATGTCAGTATTTGGTTATTGGATGGCTCCTGACATCATGGATACTCTGTCCTGGGTGTTTAATGTGGTGAACCTAAAACCCTTTGCTTTAATCGGCTTGATCATTGGACCACGGTCTTCCAGGCAGAGATATTCACTGTTTACAGATATGTATAGGTGGATTTTACGTTCGTAGAAAAATCTTCATATTCAGTGAAAGGCAGGCGGCCCTTAAGACCATTAAATCTTCCAACATAACTTCTAAAATTATCTTGGAATGTCGCCAACTCCTGCAGATTTTGGCTTTCCAGAATAGTGTTATGAAATTATGGGTGCGTGGACATAAAAGTATAGTTGGGAACGAGGTTACATATACCTTTGGAAAACTAGGTGCCAAGTCGGCACCTTTTGGTCCTATACCTTTTTGCGGTATTTTCTAATAAACCACAATCTGTGAAATTAACATCATGTCTTATCAAGCGATGACAAAAAGAAAAGATGATGGGAACAGACCACCGATCAAAGACATGCTAGAACCATTATTAAGAAACCTACTCAGAGTCTAACAATTAGAATTCTGCGGCTTAACAGGAGTAAAGTACGAGTTATCATGGGCTTTCTTACAGGTCATGATTTACTACGAACACATTTACAAAGATTTGGGATCCTTTGGGAGAAACAACTATGTTAAAGATTTAATTTGGTGGATAAAACAGCCCATTATATTCTTTTTGAATGTGTCGCTCTGGAACATATTCGTCACCTCACGATAAATTCTACTTTCCTTGAGGACATTCACCGAGATCCAGTAGGTAGCCTGATTTGTTGTCTTAGCAATTCTGGCTTCTTGTAGGTTCTTTAGGTTTATGGGTCTTGGCACAAAAATCCCTTATTGGAATAAGTGCCTAGGTAATCTCTGGTTTTCCACCTTTGAGTAACATACCCGCTCTTATAAGATAAGATGAGTAATAAAAATATTACTTTTTTCTGATTCAGTCTAACAAGTTTTATCCTTTAAAAAATTAAATTATAGAAATTTTAAAATTTTACTTAAGACATTAAATTTACTGACAAGAGTATCTGTTTTTTACATGCCAAAAATTTGAGTGACATAGGCAATTTATTAAATGCGCTTAATATGAGCAAATACATATGCAATAGACGGCGAGTTTTCATTAAGTTTGCGAAGGGTGACAATTATATAACATTTGCAGAGTCATCCGGCGTTGCCCAGGATAATTACTGTTCAAACTCAAGAATTTAAATTGGTTTTCAGTAATTCTACAATTTCCTGCTTTAGACAAAGCTCCTGTTTTCAGGTGTTTACAACGCCTGGATAAATTTTATCTTCTCTGAACAGTACTCATTCGTTTCTTCAGAGGCATTTCGATGGATATGAATTAACATGGATAATAAAAAAGACAAATGTAGATAATTGTAATGCAAAACCTAAAACTAATAAAAAAAACTCTTTCACCTCAATGTGTATACATTGAAAATATACAACCTTATACTGGAAGTACTATTCGGAAGCAATTGCAAGAAAATCGAACAAATCCCAAAAGAGCGTGCTTGTTGATTTGAAGAGTCTAGTTGATGTATGCTTTCTTATCGGTTATGTCAGAAACTGTCGCCCGAGAACATTTGTTCTACAGATTCAAAACACACTGTTCAAAGGTTTCAAACACAAAAATTATCTGAACATGTGTCAGGGAGCTGAAGGGAGCAACGCATATTGTGATATTATATTTATTTTCTGTTCATTGATAATAATTCTATGTTCTATTGGCAAGGCAACAGAAATTTTTTTCATTGCATCATCTTGAAAATATTTTGTTGCATCATCACTAGATTTGTTTCCAGTGCTGATGCGAAAATATATGGCAACATCAACTTCGATGAAAAACTTTTCTTGGGTGGCAGTGGATGTACATTATTCTTTGTATCTGTTCTCTGCAATGCCAACAATCTCTTTGGTTCATTCATTACTTGGTAATCTGTTGTTGTAATTGCACTCTGCTCTCGATATCTCAAAAATTGGCTATTCAACATTTTGTGTTGTCTGACAGACTTCTTTTCTTTGGTTGACACCATCACCACTCGCTCACAACTTGCTTGCCACAACAGTGTGCTGGCGAAACCAATACAGCACAGAGTGGAGAGACTGCTTCCACTGTTACCTTTACAGTCTCTTTTAGTAGTCTGCCAGTTAGTAGGTAAACAATACCTGGCAGACTATAGTTACCTACTTGCCAGTCTACCAGTCTGTTAGTTACCATTCTTCATCAATAGGCTCCATTATCTACAGTTGTAGTTGAACAAAGCAATCTCAAGAAATTAAATGATAACTCAAAATTCGTTTTCATTAATTTTAGGTTGCTGCTGAAGACGAAGAAGAGAGCATTCTATCATTGCATCATCTTGAAAATATCGCTACATCACCACCACTTTGGTTTTCATGGCCACAATATTTCTTAGGCAATGAGTTGGTTTGATGAGTCGAGTTGATGTACTCTTTTATTCGGAAGAAATCTGTAAACAGCTATACAATGCTGAAACATTCCAAACACAAAACACACACGCACATGCGGACAAAGAAACACAAACTTTCACCAATCATCTGAACCCTTGTTAGGAAGGTGAAAGGAGACACGTGTATCTCCTTTACCTTATTGAGAGAGACTACCCTATCTACAGGGTGACCCAAACTTATCCAGCATACTTCTTTAGGAATATTATATGATTCATATGGAACAAAAACGTCTTATAGACATTACATCTAGTTTCATATAATAACGGTCCTTTTTAAGTACTGTTTGGAAAATTCTTTTTTTCAGGCTTTATCACCGCATTTACGCACAGCTTGTGCGCTGTCGCGGTCATCGTTATAATGTTGTCATACTTTGCCTTGATTAACTGAAGAATAAAATAAAACTCTTTCCACAACGAAACAGGAATTGAACAAACATAAAAAGAAAAAGACAGAAAATAAAATGAAAAAATACAACCTGAGTGTGTAAGCGCTTTTCGAATGCTTTGCTTTCATCATTCAGCAACCAAGGAGCACCTTGAGAGAGCTTGAGAGAACTGACTTGGAATCGACAATCGACAATCGAAGAGTGAAGTGTACATTGCTTCAGATGGGACGAAAGCAGCGCCTTCACAAGCTCATCGAACCAGAATAAATTCCAAATGAAATACACTGAGGTAGTCAAGAAGCCTAACCAACCCAAGCGGTCATCCATATTATACAAAAAAGAAAATAAAAACAAAATACAAACGAAAAGAAAATGCAAGGTGAAAGAAGATTTTCACATCTTCCAGTAGTCCGGGAAAGAGACGTTACTGATGTTTTCAAAGTTGATGTCAAGAATGTGCCTTGGTTTTCGATATTTCATATGCCACTTCATATCTATTGAGTTCTTCAGTATTCCAGTCACTAGGTCAAAGGAGGACCTGTATAAACTTTCCGATGTGGACCATATCTAGATCTGAGTGGATGGATTGGTTTTTCACAGTCCTTCTGTCCAGCTGGGCAATAGTCCTTAGGGTAACATTCTGGAATGACTGTAGCTCATTCCCTCTGCTTCTACAAATAGTCGGCCACGCAGGCATGCCAAAGAGGAGTAAGGTCCGAATAATCGACTTGTAAAGAAGTAGCTTGTTGTCGATGCTGACGACGCTGTTGCGGCCTAGGAGAGCTATGAGAATGTACTTAGCCCTCTTCGCTTGGTTCAGAGCGTAGGTCACGTGACGATTCCACGAGAGTCTTGAGTCCATGATAACGCCAAGATATTTGTAGTTGTCTACCCAGTCCAGTATCTTATTGAAGAGAACAAGAGAATCTGGGGGACGCTCGAACTTTCTGTTGAAGTACATAGCCTTGCACTTTCCGACATTCAGGTTCAGCTTTCAGCAGTTAAACCAGTCTTTGAACATCTTCAAGACGTTCTGTAGATGAGTGATAACGTGAGCCGGCTTGTGTGCCCATATCATAATGGCAATATCGTCAGCATAGACACATAGATTATAATTTTTGGGTTGCGGGAAATCACGCACAAAATAATTAAATAGCACGGGCCCACGGACAAAACCTTGAGGGACATCGGCCTTTACAACACGGGGCGTGGATAGATTTTCACCAACTGTAGCTTGGTAGGACCTGTCGATGAGAAAGGATTTCACCATCAAAATCAAATCGGGTGGGAACCCATCTCTAATCATCTTGTAGGCAAGTCCCCCATGCACACTTGGTCAAAAGCTTTACAGACATCGAGGAATACCACTCCGCAGTACCTGGGAAGGGTCAAGGGGGTGCTCAGGTTTTCTACGAGCCTCCATATCTGCATCTGACAAGAGTGGGCAGCACGAAAGCCAAACTGATCTTTCCGAAGTAGATCATTCGTGAGACAGTGTTCTTGGAAACTGTCGGGGATCGTTTTCTCTAAAAATCTCTCCATTGAGGGGAGCAGACTAATAGGTCGGTAGTTCGAGGGAATTTCTGGGTTTTGCCCCTGCTTGGGGATACTCAAAACAATAGATTGTTTCCAAGATGCAGGGAAGTAAGAAAATTTCCAGCAGTCGCTAATAGTATTGGTGATAGTGTCAATAAAGTTCTTTGGGAGATGAATAAGGGCCTCATTGCTCACCTTGTCTTTTCTTTTTCAGTTTACTTATGATGGTGGCGACCTCTCCGGCCTCGATGTTTTTCGTTAAAGGCTGCGGGACTTCATCAAAGTTAACAAGGCCACCTTCCACAAGCTTAAGACATGATTTGGCTCTCGGGGTTGTTGTTGATAGGAGTAACAAATAGCATTTCTAATAAATCTGCAAAGACTTGGGCCTTGTCCTGATCTGTTTGCACATAGTTTCCTTGTGGTGTACGGAGTGGAGGAAGTGTATTAGTCTTCTTCTTCATTAAAGCTCTGACCATACTCCAAATGGAATTGTCGCGACCCGACAAGCTTTTGAGTTTGTCATTCCATCTAGCGTCGCATAGAACTTTTATCTTCTCTTGGACTCTTCCACACTAGCTTGTTGTACTTGATTTTGAGCCAAGGTTCACTAGTAGCGTTGCCATAGTCTACGGGTCCTGTTTCTTTCAGCAATTAGGCGCTGGATTCCTGGAGTGAGTTGATTCGATGAGGAGGTTTATTCTCTGATGGATAGTTACTAGCTTCTATGGCATTGTTAATGCATGTGGTGATGTCTTCAACACGTTGTTTGATGTCCTCTGTACAGTACGCAACGTCGGGATAGCAGCCATAGTCCTTAAGAATATATTTGTTGAGATTTCAGTCTTGATGATGTATGAGTTTCTCTCGGAAATTTATGTCAACAATGTGAAATTTCAAAGCCACAGACTTGTGGTCAAAAGAAAGGTTATCAATCATGAAGATATTGTATGGTTTGAAGAAACCCTTTAAGAGTGAGATGTCCAAAACGTCACTAGTAGGGGCGTGGTCGCAGTAGTTGATGTCCTCACAGGTCCAGCAGGGATGATATCACCTTTTCCTTGTATTTACCTATAGATAATCATGCCGTTGTAATTCTGCGTTCTGGAGTTCCAGCTTGGGTGTTTGGCATTTAGGTCACCAGCCAAGATGACTGGAGTGTCACCAGTGATGATTTCATTAAGCTCGCTAACATCAAGATAATGTTTAGATGAATTGTAGAGCGCCACGAACTTCACTTCACCACAGGAGACATCATTGGTAATGACGGAGGCCGATTCCATACCTGCATAAGATTTGGAGACTAATTCTTGGTGTTGTATTCCCTTCTTAATGATGATCTCAGTGCCCCAAGAAGCAAATCTTGCAGCATTTGAAGCCAATCGATCCAGTCTTGGCTTGGTTTGAAGTGCGTTTCACAGAGGAAAGCAACGTTGATTTCTTGCTTTATCAGAAAATTGTGAGACTCGATACGCTTTCGGGAGATCCCCTTAGCGTTCCATGTCACACACCATAGTACATCTTTGTTGATTACAGTATAACGTTGTGCAGCCACACTAAAAATTAGTTGGTCGTAAGGAGCCCACTCAACTATGGGAACTTTTGCCTAGATTAGAAAACAGATGAGAGATACATACATGGTAGGTCGTTGATGTTGAGGCCTTTATCTTCCGGTTTAGACGCAGTGGCAGCATAGGATTTGTCTGCTGTCACTTCAGAACTAGGCATCTTGTGAAACTGGGGGCATTTCGTATAGCTTGAAGTGTGCTGTCCACGACATCTAATGCACTTTGGGGGGTCTTATCCTTTAATCTTGGGGCAATCTCTTGACTGGTGCCCCTCTGCACACTTGTTACAACGAGGATCTTCCGTGCAGCCCATGGATACGTGTCTAAAGTGCAGGCAGTTGTATCACTGTAGTGACTTCTTGTTCCTTCGAAAGGCCTCCACTAGCACTGCCAGTGGCCCAATTCGTGTAATGTTCTTCTATGACTGGTTGTGTTCGGTGTTCGGGAGCAAACCCAAAACCATCGGCATATCAATGAATCCTTTGGCTTTCCTCAATAGAATTACCTTTTCCCAGGTAGTAGTTGGCTCTTTTTAGGTCTTCTTGGAAGTCATCGAGGTCATACGTAATATCCACATTACGAATCACGTAAATCAAGACCTTCTCTAAATTCTGTTGATGATGCTGAATTTTTAAAATATTATCAGACTTAATTCCAGAGACTAAGCTGTTGTGAGTTTCTTCGTCTTCACATTTAACTTTGACGGTTTCAACTCTGCCCATATGAACAGTGATCTTTTCCACTGGAACATGCATCTCTAGCTCAGATAGAATCATCTTAAACGGGATGCCATGAGTCCGCAAGATAATTGGCGGGACATACCTTTTCGTGATCCTATGGTCTTCATTAGCCGACCGATTTGGTCGATTTTTCGGATTCCTCATTCTAGACGCGCTGACGATTTCTTCGTTTTCTCTGGAGACGGTCTTTAGGTTATCGATCCTTGTGCATTTTCTGATTTTTTTATTAGTGACACCAATCCAGTAACTGTCATCCACTTCTTCATCGGTTCCATCAGAGTGACTTCTCATACAGCCACCGTTTGTCGAACAGTCACTATTTTCTATTATATCCATAGACTCCACATAATTAGAACAAGGAATAGTGTTTAAAACATTACTTACCTTGCTGTTATCAACTGGATTATCTTCCATGGAGTTTCTAGCCTTCGGAGTCTTGGAGCATTTCCCAAAGGCTTCCTTCAGTTCGCTTATCTTGTCAATAACATCTCTACGAGAGTCCTTAATTTCTTTTTTGATACCTTCGAACTTCTCAAAACATTTGTGTTGGGATTCGACTTTTTCTTCCACTGCACTATACTTAACGTTTATTTCATCCTGGAGGGCTTCTAACATTTCGTTGAACACTAGGTCAAATGCAGCAAACCTAGCATCCAAGCAGGCATCCCGGTAGGCCTTTTCGCAGGGAACAGTTTTACCATCCGCCACTAGCAAAGGCGCTTTAGCCGACTTCAACGTGGTTAATTTGGACAAATCCATCATATTCCAAAAATATAATTGTATAAAACCAGAGTGGGGGACTAACCTCGCAGCTATGTATGTGCTAAAGAAGCCGTCCTAAGATGGACGCACCTAGCTTTAAGAAAAAAGAACAAGTCAGGTTTGCGAGAAAATTAATTCGATGCCAGGGACCCACTCGAGAATGATTATAATAATAGATGATATGAAAAAATGTCCTTATTTAGGTTTGCGAGGAAATTAATCCCAACGCCAGGGACCCAGAAGAATAATGAGCGTCTTGATGAGCTGGTTTACCGGAATATTAATTCCAACGCCAGGGACCAGCACAAAAGACGTAACAGAACGTGAATATCGCCCTGAAAAGGGCGCACCGTGAAATGAGAGTATTGAAATGATACCTGAAAAGAGATAGAGTGATACGTTGAAGAGCTAGTCCGTTTTGATCGTCCTGATGTCCTCAGCCTAGGTTCCGTCCTCGTGATACCTCGCTGACTTGGAATAGAACAAACTGAATATTTATAACGGACAGAAGCCAATCATAACAAAAAGGTCCAAGTGAAATTTATTAATTCGGTAAGTGCGTCGCCCAATTGATTAATGTTGACTCGCTAATAGGGAACCTATCTAAGTTGAGTAATAATTTTTTGTGTTTTTTGATTGGTTAAGCTTTCGAAGGCGTCCAGAAGGTGTTTCTTGTTTCTTGACTCTATCAGTTTTACATTATTTAAGAAGAATTCATGTCCGGTATCTGAAGAGTGTTTGGCTATGGATGACTGATTCCCTCTACCATATCTTGTATATCTTATGTGTTCTTCGAATCTTGTTTCAATATTACGGGAAGTTAGTCCTTTGTTCATCATAGGGCATTGGGAACATCTGGCTTTGTATATTCCTGGTTACTGTATTGGTTGAATCTGGTCTTTGGGGTTTGGTAATATATGCATGGTCTGGTTGGGATTGCTAAAAGATAAGGGGAAACATCAAAAGATTTAAAAACAGAATTGAGACCTTTGATTAATGATTTGTTTTAAAGTAAGGATATGACTCTCCCTCTCAATGCACCAAAATATTGTCCCATAATTGGGAAAACTATGAAGTAGAAAATAACGACCACCGCTATTTCGCAACCATTGAAATTCTCAAGGAAAAAGATTGTTTCCTCCTTAAAAGTGATAAAGGAAATGGTACAGTAATTTTAAAGAAAAGTGATTATTTCAGTAGAGTTGATGCTTTAATTGCCAAAGGCCGGTTCGAGGTTATTAATAAAAAAAAATCCGTTAACAACACTAGTTAGGGAAGTCAGGGAGGCAATAAAGGATAGCCCTAATCTCATTCCCCCAAACTCTGAGTTTTCGCTCAGCATTAAAAACCCGACTTTACCTAGGTTATATGTTCTCCCTAAGATACACAAACCTGGAAAGAAAATGCGGCCGATTGTGTCAAATATTGACTCTCCCACTTACAGACTTTCAAAATTTCTAGCAGAGTTTTTAAAAACCTTAAAATTGTCGAATTTCGACAGTTAGGTTAGTAATAGTATTGACTTAGTGAACAAATTGAAAAATAAGGTCATTAAGAATGGGGAAATTTTGGTATCCTTCGATATTGTCTCCTTTTTCCTTAGCATTCCTATACCTGAAACTATAAACTTTTTAAAATATTTAATAAAAAAAACTTCCTAAAAACATATTCAACGAAAGTTTAAGTCTAACGAAATTATGTACCAATAATACGAGGATTGGAGCAAAAGTCATTTCAACTATTTTATTTTCTCAGAGCTAAGGGATGGTATCATAAAATGTCACATGTCTCAAGGAAGCTGTGACAGGTAGTAAGTTTCCACAACATTAATGGCTCCGTGAGTTCCTGATGTTGCGCAGAGAGCAATGTTAAATCAGTTCTTAGTCAACCGCCGTGCAAGGTAGATGTTACCCGAGTTGAACAACACTCGTTTATCAAAACAGCCGTTTTCTTTTTTGATTTCTGTTACTTATTACAGAACATGAAACCTGTAATGTTGTCAACTACCTTAATAAACATGAGAAGCAAAGTGTTCGCGTTTTGTTAAATGTCCGTACATTTCGTCCATTCCTTGTTCTTTCATCTGTATATTTCACATCTTCCACCCATGCTTGAATTCTCATAAAAAAATAGTTGCCGTGACTTATGCCCCAACCCTCGTAATATTTTTAAATACAATGGGAAAGTTTACAAAATGGTGGGTGGTAACCAATGGGCTCTTGCCTTAGCCCTATTTTGGCTGAAATATTTCTTAAAAGTTTCGTGGATATCCTGAAGAATTCCGGTTTTTACTTTCCCGATTCTTGGTTCAAATACATCGACGATGTCTTCACAATTTTTGACACCAATGCTTACCATGTCAACACTTTTGTCCAAGTAATTAACAGTTATTGTCCGTCCATTCGATTCACTTTTGAGTTGGTAAACAATCAAAGGTTGCCATTTCTTGACATCCATGATTCACTATCATTTGAGGTATACCGGAAGCCTACTAACAGTTTGAATTACATACCAAGCGATTCCAGCCACCCTTGGAATCAAAAAGTGTCCACTTTCAATTCGATGATTGACAGAGCTATGAATCTCCCACTAGGTCAATCCTCATTCAAAAAAGAGATTTTCTTGATCCAGAATATTGCAATTAAAAATGTCTATAGCACACTATCACCGATTTGGTCAGGAAAAGGAAGTTAAAGAAGTTCATGGACGAAATCACTAATCTCAACCAGACAAAAAAAAATTGGAAGAGTCATATCCTTACCTTACAATAAATCATTAATCAAATGACTCAATTCTGTTTCTAAATCTTTTGATATTTCGTTATCTTTTAGCAATCCCAACTAGATCAGGCATTTATTACCAAAACCCAAGGATCAGATTCCACCACTACAGAAATCAGGAATATATGAAGCCAGATGTTCCTAATGCCCCATGATGTACAAAGGTCAAACTTCTCGTAATATTGAAACAAGAATCGAAGAACACATGAGATACACAAGATATGGTAGAAGGAATCCATAGCCAAACACTGTTTAGATACCGGACATGAATTCTTATTAAATAATGTTTATTGACAAGAAACATCTTCTGGATGCCTTCGAAAGCTTAACCATTCAAAAAACACAAAAAATTATTACTCAACTTAGATAGGTTCCCTATTAGCGAGTCACCATTGATCAAATGGGCGACGCACTTACCCAAACAATAAATTTCACTTGGACCTTTTTATCTTGATTGGCTTCTGTCCGTTATAAACACTCAGCTTGTTCTATTCCAAGTCAGGATCGATACTGAATCAGGCACGACTCAGGATCCGAATGGAATAGCTTTTCAAGATATCACCTCTACTCTTTTTCCTGGTATCATCTCATTACTATCATTTCACGGTGCACCCTTTTCAGGGCGATATTCAGCTTCTATTACTTTTTATATGCTGGTTTCTGGCGTTGGAATTAATATTCCCATAAACCAGTACATCAAGACGCTCATTATCCTTGTGGGTCCAAGGCGTTGGGATTACTTTCCTCTCAAACCTTACCAGAGACTTTTCTCATATCATCTATTATCATAGTAATCATTAACGAGTGGGACCCTGGTGTAGAATTAACTTTATCGCAAACATGACTTCTTTTCTTTTTGCTTAAACCTAGGTGCGTCCTTCTTAGGATGGCTTCTTTAGCACACACCTAGCTGCGACGTTACTCCCCCCCCCCCTGGTTCTATACAATTATATTTTAGGAATATGATGGCTTCGTTCAAATTAACCATGTTGGAGTTGGCTAAAGTGCCTTTGCTAGTGGCGTATGGTAAACTGTGTCATGCGAAAAGGCCTACTGGGATGCCTGCTTTGATGCTAGGTTTGCTGCTTTTGACCTAGTGTTCAACGAAATATTAGAAGCTCTCCAGGATGAAATAAACGCTAAGTATAGGGCACTAGAAGAAAAAGTCGATTCCCTACAAAAAAGTATTCAGGAGAAGTTCGAAGGTATCAACAAGGAAATTGAGGACTCTCGTGGAGATGTTATTGACAAGATAAGGGAAATTGAGGAAGCATTTGGGAAAAGCTCCGGGACCTAGAAAGGCAGTGAAACTCCACGGAAGACAAACCAGATGATAACAGCAAGGCAAGTGATGTTTTAAAAACACTTTCCTGTTCTAATAGTGTGGAGTCTATGGATAAAATAGAAAATAGTGACTGTACGACAAACAATAGCTGTAAGAGAAGTCACTCTGATGGAACCAATGAAGAAGTGGATGACAGTTACTGGATTGGTGTTACTAATAAAAAATTCAGGAAAGGCACGAGGATCGATAATCTAAAGACCGTCTCCAGAGTAAATGAAGAAGTCGTCAGCGGCCGGAAATGAGGAATCCGAAGAATGGACAGCGAATGAAAACCATAGGATCACAAAGAAGTATTTCCCGCCGATTATCGTGCGGACTCATGGTGTCCCATTTAAGATGATTTTAACCAAGCTCGAGAAGCATGTTCCAGTGGAAAGGATGATGTTCATACAGGCAGAGCTGAAACCGTCAAAGTTAAATGTGAAGACGAAGAAACTCACAACAGGTTTGTATCTGGAATTAAGGCAGACAATAAATTCAGCATCATCAACCGAAGGCCGAGAAGGTTCTGAATTTCGTCATTAGAAATGTCGAGGCAACCTATGATCTCGCTGACTTAAAAAGAGCCAACTACTTCCCGGAAAAGGTAATCCGACTGAGGAAAGCCAAAAGATCAATTGATATGCCGATAGTTTTAGTTCTGCTCCCGAACAGCGAACACAACCAGTCATTTAAAAACATAACACGTATTGGGCCGCTTGCAGTATCCGTGGAGGGCTTTCGAGGGAACAAGAAGCCACTACAGTGCTACAACTGCCTGCGCTTCTGACACATATCCATGGGCTACACGGGAGATCCTCGTTGTAATAAATGCGCTTAGGGGCACCAGTCAAGATATTGCCCCTTGATCAGAGGACAAATCCCCCCAAAGTGCATCAGATGTGGTAGACAGCACACTTCAAGCTACACGTAATGTTCAAAATACCCCCAGGTTCAAAGGATGCCTAGTTCTAATGTGACAGCAGGCAAATCCTATGCTACCACTGTCTCTATGCCAGAAGATAAAGGCCACAACATCAACGACCTGCCAGATATGTATTAGCAATTAATACGTATATTTCATCTGTTTTCCAATCTAGGCAAAAGTTACCCACAGTTGAGTGGGCTCCTTATGACCAACTAATTTTAGTATGGCTGCACAACGTTATACTGTAATCAACAAAGGTGCACTTCGGTGCATGATATGGAACGCTAGGGGCATCCCCCGAAAGCTTATCGAGTTTCAAAATTTTCTGATAAAGCAAGAAATCAACATTCCTTTCTTCTCTGAAACTCAACTCAAACCAAGCCAAGACTTCAAGCTACCTGGCTATTGTGTGTACCGTAAAGATCGAATGGCTTCAAATGCTGCAAGATGTGCTTCTGGGGGTGCTGCGTTCATCATTAGTAAGGGAATTCAGCACCAAGAATTAATGTCCAAGTCTTATGCAGGTATAGAATCGGCCTCCTGTGGTGAAGTGAAGTTCGTGGCGCTCTACAATTCACCTCCACATTATCTTGACATCAGCGAGCTTGATGAACTCTTCAGTGGTGAAAATCCAGTAGTCCTGGCTGGTGCCTAAATGCCAAACACCCAAGCTGGAACTGCAGAATGAAGACTTACAACGGCATGATTCTCTAGAGGTACATACAAGGTAGAGATGATATCATCGCTGCTGGACCTGTGGAGGACACCTACTACAGCGACCACTCCCCTAGTAGTGATGTTTTGGACATCTCGCTCTTGAAGGGTTTCTTCAAACGGTACAATATCTTCGCGATTGATGTCCTTCTTTTGACCACAAGCCTGTGGCATTGAACTTTGACAAAGTCGACATAAATTTCCGAGATGAACTCATACATCATCAAGACTGGAAGCTCTACAAACATATTTTTAAGGGCCATGGCTCCCATCCCGACATATCTTACTGTACAGAGGACATCGATCATCGTGTTGAAGACATCACCAGATGTATTAACAGAGCCATAGAAGCTAGTAAGTATCCATCAGAGAATAAACCTCCTCCAAGAGGATTTACAAGAGCTTCGCGACGCTAGATGGAATGAAAAACTCAAAACCTTGTCGGCTCGCGACAATTCCATTTGGAGTATGGTCAGAGCTTACAGAGGAGGAATAATGATGCGCTTCCTCCACTCTGTACACACAAGGTAACTATGTGCAAACTCATCAGGACAAGGCCCAAGTCATTGCAGATTGACTGGAAATGGAGTTTGTTACTCCTACCAATGATAAGCCCGAGGGCCAAATCATGTCTCAGCATGTGGAAGAAGGTATTGTCAACTTTGATGAAGTCCCGCAGCATTTAACGAAGAACAACATAGAGGATGGAGGGATCGCCACCATCATTTGTAAGCTGAAAAAAAGAAGGCTCCAGGAAGGGACAGGGTAAGTAATAACGCCTTTATGAATCTCCCATAGAAATATATTGACTATCTCACCACTATCATTAGCGACTGCTAGAAATTATCTTACTTCCCTCCTGCTTGGAAGCAATCTATTGTGTTGAGTATCCCTAAGCAGGGGTAAAATCCTGCAATTCCCGCGAGCTACCGACCTATTAGCCTGCTACCCTCGATGTCCGAAGTGTTGGAGAAAACGATTCTCTTCAGATTCCAAGACCACTGTAT
>JAHWFO010090898.1:822330-888328 GCA_023313115.1 Rhysida immarginata
GCCCATCCCATCCCATTCGCTTTTAAGACGGGTTTCCAATCATTAACCGGTGCTTTTCCGTCCCACCCTCTTCTCGATCCGCATGGTTTCGACTCTTTTCGGTGATGAGAATAATTTTTTATTCCAGGGAGGTTACCCCGCTTCCACATGACTTTAACTTAAAGGGTTCACATGACGCGTTCGTAAGCATCAATTGTGATTACGACAAACCATGTCCTACCGAGCGGTTAGTAGGTGTTTTTACAGAGGACTTTCCTAGTCACAGTCCAGCCAGACTATAATTTTGCATTATAAATTTATTTTCTACTGATTATACGGTCAGAGGAATATGGTTATCATATTCGTTGGAGATTCCATCTCTTCACCGAAATATCAAGTTTAGACTTTCGATTTGGCGTCCAAGCATTGAAAAAGTAGCCTTTTGGAGCATCAGAGTAATGCCTTACCGTCTTAGGCGGATTGAATAATGGTTCGGATAAAATGCGAACAGGTTATTAAACGTTATTTCACTGTTATTCACTCCGATTAGATGGTATTTTCAATCTGTTCATTTTTATAGAATATGATGAAATGAAAATGTTCGGAGCCCTATAAAATCCGTTACAGGAAACTTACTAGTAGTTTTAATTTTTGTACTTTGGAATAATTTAACTTAAGTAATTTATTTATACGTTTAAATTTTATTAAGAACTTTTCATTTGCGATTATTTACAAATATTGGTATTCTTTTTTTGCCATTAAAAGTAAGCTTTCATTTAAAACACATTGTTGTATTGTTGCAATTTCCCTTTGTTGATTCTCGTTACTAAAGCTTAATTATTTCTTCTCGAGGTTTTGTTTGATCTTAGAACGTCAGCACCTATTGCTTTGCGCGTAAAAAATTTTCTTTTTTCTGAAGGACTAGGTTTTTGAGCAGTTTTTGTCTGATTTTTGCCAGACAACTAGTGATGGTTGACTTGAGAGCAACTTCTAACCTGATGGGTGGTCATCACCGTGTCCGGAGAGATGTTTTGTGACTTCGGCTTGTTGACTTCAACTTGCCTTTGGAATCCATGTTATTATCCGTTGGGCTTTCTTTATGGATTAATCGTTCATCGTAGGAAAAACTCGGTCTATTGTGACCGTCTTCGAAGGCTATTGGAATTGCATTAAAATGGTAATCTTCAATCGAACCATGCATGTTCGGTTAGTTGATCGCAGATCTCGACTTCGTTTGAAAGCTGGCTCTCTGCGAATCGATTGCTCATCGTAACTGTGTTTGTTGGATGTTTCATCACCTCTCCTTTCTCTCGATGATTAGCGCCCATTTTCAACCAAGCCTGCTGTTCGGATCCAAGGAACGGTTTTATCAGAGCCTCTTGAAGTAATGTTAGCAATTATTTCGCTAGCGTAAACCTTTTTCTTCAATTAGACTCATCACGCTTCACCTTTATTATGAACAATTCCTATCTCTACTCTATTAAGCACTTGGCTTAATCTTTCTGTTACCTTGGGTTCCTTTTATTTTTTGTTATGTTTTCATTAACAGAAGAATGTTAATAGAATTTTTGTTAATAGAATTTTTTTTTATATAAAGAAAAACTTATCAAATCTTTGGGGTTTCTATTTAAAGTACAGTCCAATCTTTCACTTTCGAATTTGGGGATTTTAGTGATCACTATTTCTGGGAATAGAGCCTTTTTCAAGTTTGTCCTTATTATTCGTTCATTTAGTAAGTTAATTGGGTTGTTCCTTAATCGTACCTTTTACCAATATTTACCCCACTTACCAGCTGGCCGAGTGAAGATTGTGAAAAAAAAAAAAAGATATGAAAACTCTTATACTCTTACAATATATTGTGTCATTAATTTTCTTGGCTATAATTTAATACATTTATGATTTGATCTTTTTTAAAAAATTTCATTACAAATTTTAGTATGAAAACTGATAAATCTTCTGAACTTATTTTTTCCTTCGATCATCGTCTTCAATGAAATCATCCAATTATGCCATTAATTCCGATGCGTATTTTAATTTTCTCAATAAATCTTTAAGTTTTAAAACAATAGTTTTGTTTTTTTTTTGTCATTTTCGCACGTATTTATCATGTTTTTCCAATATCAATTATATCAATTTTATAATAATTTCTTTCTGAAACATTTTCAATTTTTCAAATTGATTCTTCTATCAAATTTGTGTCTGAGAAAATATTCTCCACTCATCAGGAATAAAAGACAGCCCTTCCGGAGTAGGGTAACGTTCCCCATTATTTGAAATTGCTTATTTCCTTATGTGAATATAACATTTACTATTTAAAGTGGTTAATAATAACCACCAGTTATTACGAATCAACCGACTCATTAACAATTTCTGGTTGCCAATTCTATTAAATGAAAAACTAATTTAAAAGTTTAGAAAACCTTTAACGCTTAGTGACTACATATTTTTAATTTATTTTTTAACGTTTAGAAAAATGTTTAAACGTTAATGTGCAAACGTTTTAGAAAATTAATTAAAATTTCAACAGAAAATTTTTTCCAGAAAGAAAGTAATACTAAAGAATATTATAACTACCTTATTTAAAGGATAAATCTTAAGAAATTATTCACTCTATATGCTTTTTATCTAATATGAAAAGGAAGGTTTTCCAAAAATAATATATGTGTTAAAACCATTCTAACTAATTCAATAAAAGGGAATTTTTTTTCATGCATTATGTTCAGAAAAATTGTTCAAAAAAAGTTTATACTTACCAATGAAGCCATTTCCTGTTTTTTAAAGTTCTTTCTACGTAGACAGTGATGTGTTGCATTGAAAATTTTCTTATATAGTAGGCTTGGATTCTTAGCTCCTTTCATGTAAAAATGTAGATAAATTGTTATGTTAAAAAATTCATCTAGTTTTGAAGTTTGATGAATAAAATAAATGGTCTTTATACCAGTCTTTTCTGAGTATATAATGATTATAATTGTTTCTCTTAATTCAGTTTCAAAGAATTAACATAAAAAGTTTAAATATTTCATGATTTTTTGATTTTCCAAACGTTTATAATTCTCTCTATTTATTCAGTTTTCATTTAGATAAAAAAGAATTATAATCCTAGACTTTGTATGCTCTTTTCATCTTCTTTTGCCAAAATGGTAAAAAAAAAATTGATTATGCAAATGGGATTGCTTTTGTCCTGTTTGTTTCATAACCTCTGTCTGGATTTAACAATTTTTTTTATAATGGTACTGGTTTTACCTGTCTTGTTATATAATAAGTCTATCTGGAATTTAAATAGTTAAAACTTGTTTTTACCTGTTTTATTATATATGTCTGGCTTGTATTCAAATAGTTTTTATTGATTATATAATTGTCTCCTTTGGATCATGTGATTCCTCAAAATTTTACTATTAAAACCTCCATTTTCATATTCAAAAAAAACTTAACTGGTAACATTCACACCAACCAAAACAACAAAACTTCATAATTCTTCAAGAGAATATCTGTTTTTGAATTGAGAAAAAAACCCTGCTAAAAAGCAACAGTAAGTATTCTTTATATTAAAAATGTTATAAAATTTTTCTTTCAATTTATTGAATTAAAAATTTAAAATTTATTATTAAAATAAATGTTTTATTGTCAAAATATCAGTTTGTTGCAAAAGTATTTTCCGGATTTTTATTCCAACACAAAAACCTCATTTTATTGAATGACAGATTCAGCTCATGCAGATGACGGGCAATGGTTGAAAAGTGAACCTTGAACTGTTCTGCGAGTTCACTCGTCGATATATTGTGATTTTCATCATTTGCTTGGCGTAGATCACCATCTGAAATCATGATTGGCCAACCAGAGGAGGTGCATCTTGAAGAGTGTTATCTCCGCGTCTGAACCACCGATGCCATTCTTCAATTGTACATAAACTAACAGTGCCATCACCTAAACGTTGGCAAATGCTCATAGAAGATAATTGCTCGAATATGCTCGCGTGAAAGGTCTATTTCAGACCGTTGATTGAACTCACAGATGTATAGTCAGAAAGTTGATTCTTGGATATAATATAGCAAAAATAATCAGGAATCGAATGCAATAATTTGTTTGAAAACATATGAACACCCCCTCTCGGAAAATGAGCCCTTCTTGGGCACGGGTTCTAGAACCGGAAAAATTTTTTGCAACAACCTGATATACATGATTCTTAAGAATAATGATTTCTTATCAACGAACATGAATGTCTTATGAATCATTATTAACAACTAAGCTTATCAGTAATATGTTGAATAAGTTAATGGGGAGAATGTTTTATTAAACATTTTTCAATAGCTATTTTTAAGATTGGAAATCAGCATTGTAGTTAATAGCATTTCTGCATTCATTGTTTTCCACAACAATCACTTTGTTGTTGCCAAGTAATGAAATCAAAACACCAATGTATTTGATGAATAATAACAAAAGAATAAAGGGGAAAAAGTTTGTTAAATAAGTCTAGCCCTTTTTCTTTCTTTTCAACCCAAATAACTCTGTGATCACGACAATATTAATGCTTTTATTTATATTTTTTTTTAAATTTTTAAATATTTGTAGTATTAAAAATTTGAAGAATTGCGTGAGATAAATAAGATAACAAATGATTCTTTTTATTATTATTCATCACGGATGTGGTTTGCATCACCCATGAGCTTTCATTTCATGACGCAAACGCACATCCATCAAGTTTCATTCTCGCTAGTCCCACAGGGTCGGAAAAAACTACGTTTGTCAAGAAATTGATCTTAAATAGTCCATTTTTAATTGACCCACCACCACAGAATATAGTTATTTGTTATTCTGAAAAACAAGAACTTTATGAGAGGCTTCGTAGTCAATGGTCTGTTTCAGTTTCATTTTATAATGGATTTGATTTGAAATTTTTTGAATCTTTACCTCCATCAACACTACTAATTATTGATGATCTATGTTTGGAAATAAACAACCAAGTTTTAAATTCCCTGTTCAGAAGAGGGAGTCATCATAGAATTATTTCAATATTTTAATTGCACATAACCTACATGAGAAACATAATTACGCATAGTTAAATTATATTCTCAATATTTAATTTTATTCAAATTGTGTCAAGATGTTTCGCAAATAAAATATCTGGGAAATCTACTAGGTGTTAGAAGTCAATGGTTACTAAATGTATATAATAATTGCACATCAAAGGCTTATTCACATTTATTTATTGACTTACAACCAGACTCACAGGATTTTTTACGTTTCTGTTTTAATATTTTTCAAATTCCATGAACAGTTTATCTAATGAAAGGCTATTTCACAGAAGGTTAAAGATTTTCTTCCTGTACTACAGTTATTAATATCAAAAAAGTTAAACCACATGTTAAATGCAGACTGTTAACTAACCCTGAAATTATTAATATGATTGATCTATGTGCATTGAATATATTAAAAGGAAAACTCCTGCTAAAACAAGTGAAATTGCACGTCTAAAAAAAACAAAAAAATTGTCGAAGATTTTGTTCGCAAGAAAATTTTCAAATCGTCGAAAAAACTAATTGGGGGAGGCCGTGGCCTGGTGGGCTTTCACTGAACAACTTCTGTGAAGTTAAGCTACATGAGTGCACGACTCGTCACTGGATGGGTGACCATCCGTGATATCCAATCTTTTGGGGCCCCCCCCCCCCCCCGGCTACTGTGACCATCATACAGCAGTCGTGAATCCAGGTCCATCCAGGAACCCAACTCTTCGGCCTCTGGCCATACAGGCCCTGGATGGACGTATTGGACCCAACTAATTAATAAAGAAAAAAGGTCACGGTTTTTTGGTGCACTGATTCCACCAATTCTTAGTTTATTAGCTCGCTAAAATTTTTTATTGCAATGTTTAGAAAAATGCAATTATACCCTGTGAGTTACCTGGGTCATCTTTAGAAAGACCATTGTCAAAACTTGACAAAGAAACAAATGAAGTTTTTTATGCACAGATTTAGATGAATATTCAAAAGCAATACTGTATTTAAATTTACTACAAAAATGTTTAAAATACAGTTAGCTTAACATACAAGAACCGATACCGGTGAGACCTATTTTTGAAAAAACAGAAGGAAAAAACATTTGAATGCATACCTAACAGAGAAACAGATGTAGAAAATAGCATCCTAATTGTTGAAGTGGATAGACCAATTTTTGAAGTGGAAAGAAAAACTACTGCAGAAATTTTAGAAGTATTTCCGCTAAATTAAACAGG
Source organism: Rhysida immarginata (assembly GCA_023313115.1). NCBI lineage: Eukaryota > Metazoa > Arthropoda > Chilopoda > Scolopendromorpha > Scolopendridae > Rhysida > Rhysida immarginata. The sequence goes on from JAHWFO010090898.1 coordinate 828,539, forward strand.
GCCTCTAAAGAGAGTCTTAGAATCAGGTTATATCGAGTGGGACAATTTAGGTCAGTTTGTTCACGGTGATCATGTTGTGATTGGATCACATGTAGGACGGTTATTACAAGGACTTATTACTGAATCCAAAGTGACTCCTAATACAATTTCAAAAGAGGCTGGATGGAAAGAGATTCAAACTATCATTAGGCCTAAAGATTTGAAACACTCATTAACTCCTCAATACCTTATACTTAAGGAAACAGAAACCTCTCTAAAGGAAGGTACAATTGAATGGGATGAAGACTTGTATTAAGAAGCAACTGCATATACTTTATTATGATCTGAGTTTGGCTGGAAGCTTTGGCGGCGTTCAATGTATGTATAGTGACACAAAACTAAACGATATTTCAGACACTATTAACGATTTTAAATTATGGTTGAGTGGCGAAGATAATTATACACTTTTAAAATTAGCAAGAAGGAAATCTTTACGTAATCGTATTGTTAGTTATGCAAAAGATGAGATTTGAGCAGCAGATCTCATTGATCTATCGAACTTCTCTTCTAATGACGAACATCGATATTTGTTAACAATAATTGATATTTTTTCCAAACAAGCAATTGTTCGACCTTTAAAACGGAAAGATGTTAATACCCTTGCAAAGGTTTTCAAAGAATTATTCGAAAACAATAAACCTGAATTTCTTAATATGGATAAAGGTCCATAATTTTACAATGAATCTGTGAAAAAGGTAATAAATAAATTTGGAGTTAAACAGAAAACGAGGATATCAAGTCATCAGTTGTAGAACGCTTTAATCGTACATTTCAAGAGAACTTGCATCGTTATTTACATGCAAACAACACTGAAAGATATTTAGAAATATTACCAAAGTTTGTTGATGATATTATAAAAGCTATCACTGTTCGATTAAAATGAAACCTATTGAAGTTGATAAACATAATCAACACATTGTTTTCCATAATCATTATGGTGACTTTCTAAAAAAAAAGTGATACTGTGAGAATAGTTAAAAGTGACATCCACTCTCGTGGGTTCACTCCTCAATGGACAGAAGAAGAATTCACATTTCAAGGGATTAAGTCTTGTCAGGAAATTCCTACGTATATTGTTATTGATTATCACAGATATTTGATAAAAGGAAGTTTCTATTTCATTTTGGAGGAAAGAAGAAAAGAGGAAACCAGACATTCTGAACAGTGCATCCATAGAACTGATTGGTCGGGTTCATGCTGATGTGTGCATGCAACTGAAGCTGTAGCTTAATAATGTCGATATAAAATTCGGACTGGTACCCAATCGACCCGAATTTTTCTTGAATGTTGCTGCAGCTGGCATTGCAGCCAGATTGAAACCCATCATTATATTCAAATCAACGCTTTTGATTCGAAAAAAATCAAAATTTCTCCAAGTATTCTTTTGGCACATGCGCGTGCATTAGCTACTGGAAATGCAAAATATCCCTTTCGCAAGACTGATATCAAGGTTTACACCGCCATCACTGGTAAAAATACAGCAAACTTCGACAATGTATTCCAAGGACAAATTCCAAATCAAATTATTATTGGTCTTATTAAACACGATGAATTTAATGGCAATTATGCAAACAATGCACAAAAATTTGAAAATTGTAACATAACCTCTGTATCTGTAAGTGTTGATGGAGATCTTGTGGATGGTAAACCTATCATGATAGATTTCACACATAAAAATTACGCATATGCATATGCAAAAATGCTTAGCAGATTAGGAATTTCATTTTAGAATCTTTTCTAATGGTATATCTTAAAAGAACTGGGGAGAAGACGGTTACACCCTTTTTTGTTTTGACCTCACTCCTGATCATGCAGCAGATGAAAGCTCTCACATACTGTAACTTAGATACGCAAGGGTGTGGTCAGACTTGAAGTAGAATTCAAAGTAAATCTCACTAGTAATGTCAACAACTTCGTCTATGGAGAAACGGACAATTTGTTTGATATTGATCATCAACGCAATATTATTGCAGGTCTTAAATATGGTTAATTCACTTTTTAAAAAATGAATAGTATAGAAATTGAAGAAATTGTATAAGTATTGTGTTCACAATTTCAAGATGTTTGTCCTAGCAATCACATTCCATTGAAATAAATAGGATGGATTGTTGTGAACATTGATCTTAGCACAAAAAAAGGCTCACATTGGATAGTTTTGTCATATCAAGAATATATTGGGATCCATTGGCGCCCCCCCCCCCCCCGTGAAAACTATACTATAATCGAATATTTATCAAAATGTAAACACAAAAGCGCCAGCATAACAAACTACGATTTCAGAAATTTAATTTTAAAGTTTGTGCATATTATTGTATTTATTATATTTATAATAGATGTAAAGGTATTCATCCTAAAAAAATTATTGACGATTTGTTAGATCAGAATGATTCTGTCACTATGTATATCAATTTGTGCATAAACTAAAATATATTTAATGTAAATATTATATTGATTTATCTTATTTTCTTTTCAAGATGACATTCAAGTGTGAACTATGCGGAGAGCAGTATGAACTAAAAAGAAACCTAACACGTCATGTTTGGATGAAACATTCGAAACAGCATTGTCATCGCTGTAAAAAAATTATTTCAACAGAGGAGGAGCTGAGGATGCATAGTAGAAATCATCATCCTAAGGGGAAAAGTTTCTCATGCTGTTTTGTCATTCAGAATTTAAAACTGCATGTGCATTACATGAACATACTGGCAATGCTCACAGGTTTGAAGGTCTGCCCACAAATTTCTCAGCTTTTTGTATTACGAAAAGCGCAATTTCGTCGGTTCTGTACCTCATACACATATGAGTTAAATTAGTCACCTTCTGAATTTGCTGAGAATTTTAATTTTTTAAAATCTGACTTAACAAATTTTATTTACAAAATTTATGAATATTTACTTATTTTTATATTTTCATTATGTATCACGGTTTCAATTGGCAAAACCACAACGCTTGACACAGACAGTCGAAAAAATATCGACTAATTTTTTTTGTACAAAATCAAAAAAATTTTTTTGCAAGACTAAAATATTTGATGCTATTTCCGATGGGTTAAAAACTATTTCAGATAGTATCGAGACCTTTTTGGGATTAGGATCAGGGATTAGGATCAGGATTAGGATCAGTATTGTGACTTTTGACAATTGTGATGTATCTTTTGGGAAATTTAAACCGTTAGCAGGAGGCTGTTTTGTAGAAATAGATAAACATTTAAAAGCAAGACCTTTTTTAATCAATGTCAAAAGTCACTATAATTGATGTTTTGTATATTCCGTGCTAGTAGGTGTCTATCGTATTGATCGTTTGAAATATCCCAATCGCGTTCATCATTATAATAACATTTAAACGAATTAAATTGCAGCAATCTTCATTTTCCAACTCTAATCAATGACATTCCAAAATTTGAAAAAAAGATACCAACATCACGATTCACGTGTATGGTTTTGAAAAGAAGACGGTTTTTCCTTTATATATTAGTTCATTCAAAGGTAATAAAGAGGTTAAGCTATTGCCTTTGAATGAAAATCATTATATTTTAATTAGGAATTTTACTGAATATCAAAATCAAAATTGGTAATGCATAAAACACATATTCTTGCAAACATAAACCGCAGGTATTGGAGATATCCAAGAAAAGTTACTTACACTTCGAACATTACGATAAACAATTATTTCTACTATTCTTTTTTGTCCAGTCATGTTTACCCAATCCAGTCATGATTACCCAATTCGGGCCATTCATATACATTACATTATCAGAAATACGTATCTTGCAGATTTTGTTACATGATAGATGATAAACAACAAATTCTTGACAAAAAAATCTACAGTGGAGAAAATTGCGTTGACAAGTTCTCTTCATATCTTGAAAACAATTGTAAAAAACTTTTGAATTATTTAAAACAAGAAAAATCACTCAACATGACACGTGATGTAGAACCATCAATTCAAAATTCAACTACATGTCAAACATGCGGGCAAAAGACTTTGGAAGGAGAAAAAAATGAAAGGATCATTGCCATTTAACAGGACTATTTCGCAGGGCTGCACATCAATCTTGTAATTTAAAATATAAACATAAAAAATTTTACCTATGTTTTTGCATAATTTTAAATCATACGATTCACACTCTTTAGTTCATGGGTTATCTTTTTTTAAGGATGCAATGTCATTCCAAAGTCGAGTGAAAAAGTTATCACACTCAAAATTAAAAATTTATTATTTTTAGATTCTGTTCATTTCCTGTCATCTTCACTAGAAAATTTAGTATCGACTTTAAAAGAATTTCCAAAATATGGAAATCATCTTTTGCAGAAAGGAATCTATCCTTATGACTACGTGGATTTCTTTGAAAATTTCGAAGAAACGTCTTTACCTTCTCAGTAATATATTATTCCGCTTTAACTAAATATTTGCTGAAAAATGTTTGGCCTGAAACAAATTGTAGAACTTTAGGTGATTATAACGATCTTTATTTAACAACAGATGTGTTATTATTAGCTGATGTATTTGAAAATTTTTGGAAAGTTAGCATTCAGTATTATCAGCTCAATAATGCACATTTTTTTAGCTTGCCTGGATTGGCATGGGACGCTGCATTGAAAATGACAAAATAAAGAATCGATCTGTTGAAGGACATTGGCATGTATTTGTTGGAAAATATAAGAAAACGAGTAAATGTACAATTGGCAACTTAACTCAAAAAACCTAGCAAAACCTAGCATTTTTTAAATGAAAACGTACTACTGTTTAAATTACATCGGTTAAAAGTAATATTAAATTAACCGATTTTTATTGGATTTACAGTATTGGATTTATCAAAAGAAACAATGTATAATTTTCATTATAATTACATGTGAAAAAGAAACGGATCAAATTCTCAATTATTATTTACAGACACAGACCCTCTTACTTATTGTATTAAAACAAATGATGTATATTTGGACTAGAAAGAAAATTCGAACCCATATTCTTATGAACTTTTTTTGCTTAGAATCACCCATACTAACTCCCCTAAAAGTTTGTAAAAGTATTTTTGAAACACCCTGTAGTATATAATATATACACTGAGTGACCAGATTATTAACTATCTAAAAGTACCATTAAATTTTCTTCAAACAAAAAATAAAAAATTCCCGATAAATTTTAGGATGAACAGTGTGGTACACTAATTTAAAAATTTGTGGAGATAAAGTCAAGACTGTACTCCCTTATCTTTGATGATGAAAACGAAAAAACATAAAAGAAATTTTAACTAGACCTTAAAGAAACTGCAATTTCCTTATTCATTTTATTATCTTGACGTAACTGCCATGGTTTAAGTCATTAACATTTCATTTGAAATTATTAAAATTGAAATTAAAACTTTTGAATAAAAAATGATAATAAATTTGAAAATTAAAAAAAAAAATAGAATTGCTCAATCTTATTTCATCTTTTTTCATAAAGAATGAAACGAATGAATTTAAAAAAAATTATTTTTGAATACAAGTTAAATAATGAAAAGTTGTGGGAATTAGTCTTAATTTTGTGTCATATTTTAATAACATGTTTTGGGGAAAGAGACTTTCTTTACACATAGAAAACATTCTTACTATTTATCAACATAATTTTTATACAACAATGTACATTTATATACAAATTGTTGAATTCTTTGCTATTGGTGTCGACTACATTAACAATTATATGCGATCAGGATAAGCATAACTATTTCACTTGGGCTCTAAACAATATCCGTTTAACAACATTCAATCAAAATTATAGACAGCGATGTATTTTGTATGCTGGCGTTAAAAACTCGGCAATCTTACCTCAAGTATTTAGTTCTGCTCCCTTTTATTTGACTCGAGTTGTTTTTCCCCGGTGTTGCTCGGGCTATTTTTTTGTGAAATGTTGCAATTCCTGTGTGTGAACATTTAGAAAAAGGACACATTAAAAAAGCTCAGAATTTTTTTTAGAAAAAAATCATGTTTTAGATTCTCCTAAGGGTCGTATTTGGAGACACCATCCACTGAAAGCATTTGAAATAAATCTTTTTCAATTTTCAACTGCAATTGTTTCTATTTAAATTGAAAGGTTTTTTCGTTGCTCAGGCTGAAATTCGAAAGAAAATTTGATTCATCTGAATCTGAAGGCACAGCCAAAATGAACACATGAAAAAAAATTTAGAAATTATAAACCATTAACGAATACATAACCAAGTACCGAGGGCTAAACTAAACAATTCGTGAAACCATATTTTTCAACTGCCCTATGTTAACATTGAATGTCTTAATGGACCATAACAATACAATTAATCCACGTACCTTTGAACCAGTTTGTCTTAAATTATCATTTACGTTATATTCATTCATGACACATCATTCCAAGTTGTTTGATATATAACATGGCATATCTTAGCATTGAAAGTTCCAATGACTCATAAAGGGTCCACTAAACCAGGCGCCTTTGAACCAATTTCAACTATCATTAATTTTACGTTATATTCATTCATGACACATTATTTCAAGTTGTCTGATATTACATGACATTTTTAGCATAGAAAGTTCCAATAGACCATTATGCCATGGTCATGGTGATGGTCATTTCAGGACAGCTTTATAGGGGTCGCAAATTTGGCCTCCCAAGGGTTCTTTAATGTGCAGCTGGCAAACGACTACATGGGACCAACAGCTTTACTTCCCTTCCGAAGGAAGCGTGTGATCTCAGGATTTTCCCCCTGAAAAATTCCTCGTCGTCTTTGGCCGGGTTCGAACCCGCGTCCTCGGGCATCAGAGGCGATCACGCAACCACTGAGCCACCGATGCCGATAATAGACCATAATGATACCATTAAAACCACATACCTTTGAACCAATTTGGATTACCATTAATTTTACATTATATTAATTTATGACACATCATTCCAAGTTATTTGATATATTACATGCCACATATTAGCATAGAAAGTTTCAAAGAACCATAATAGTTCCACTTAAACCATGTGCATTTGAACAAATTTCGAGTATCAATGATTTTACTTATATTCTTTCATGACACATCATTCCAATTTGTATGATATATTACATGCCATATCTTACCATTGAAGATTTTTGAGGGTAATACAAGGGTACCATTAGAGCACGTGAAATTGTATCGATTACAACCATTTTCAAAATGGTCCATTCGCGGAACTATATTATCAATTGGTTAATATGACCGCTTCTTTCTCATCATTACGATTTGTTTGATGTATTACTTACTATATATCACCATTGAAAATTGCTATGTGGGGTGGTGAAATTACCATTTGTGCACGTACTATGGACCCAATTTAGATAATATATGTGATTGGTTGGTGTCACGAACCATATTCATCGACTGACGAAAACAGATTTTGAAAATCTTTCATAGCCTTGGAGAAGTCAGAGGACAGACGGTCAGACAGATAGACAGACAGACAGCTAGGCCGACAGACAGACACGTTTCCTCACATTGCACAGTGGGCCAGAACGCTGCAAAACCTGGACAAACCTAATAAATCAAAATCTCAAAATAAAGAAAAAAATTATTTATTGATTAAAAATATATACTCCTTTTAATGAAAAATAGAATAACCTAAAATGAAATAATAATATGACTGACTGATGAAGGGAATTTGGTTTCCGAAATGTACATCTGAGACAATAAAATTCATCATGTGGATTAGTGTTTTCAGTGTTCCTTTAATTAGTATACTGGTGTCCACAGTTTCTGGCGTTTGTTGTTTAAATTAAGTAATAAGACTGTGCATCTGTGGTACTCATCATCAGACCCTCATCACAGATTTTCTCCTACTTTTATTTGAGTATTCTGTTCTTGTGTATCTTTCTGTTTTTCTACTGTGACCGTTACTCTACAAGACTTTTTCTTCACCTGTTGTTTTCTCCACATCAGTCTCCATAAGACTTCCACCTCTTTCTATTTCTCCACATTGGGTGACCTTTATTTAGATTTTATTATTTCTTTTTATGTTATTCTATTTTCCATTAAAAGGATATATATTTTTAATCAATTGTACATTACTACAATTCCTATTCTTTCATAAAAATATTTATTTGTGACAAAACACAATCCTCTTTCAATTGCACAACTGTTCTTCCCATGTGTGGATTTTACAAGGTAGGGTTGGAAACACGGTGCTTATGAATGGGGGGGAAACTGAAAGTGGAAGTGTGAAATTTAGCTGCGGCTTCAAAAATTTATTATTCCTTACTCACTGCAGTGAAGCAATCATGCGCCTTCAGTTGGTAAGTTCAATGTATGTTAAAGCTTTTGTATTCATTTTAAGAATATTCGAGCTCATAATATAATCGTTTATTATTCCATCACAACGTTGACTGTTTCTGTATGCTTTTAAGTTTTGGTTTACCTAACACAAACTGATATATAAGAAAACTCCGACAAATTCCAGATATATATTTTATAACAGGTTTTATATGGTGTGTACAATGTTATAATGAAAATTTATCTGCTAATGTATTTGTATATACTTCTTTTTTGTAATGTATTTGTTGTGTGGGTGGTGTAATTTCAGCCGAAAATGTGATACAACTGGAGAAAGATGCGGAATGTCATATGTTATAAGCCTATAATTTTATTCACGTTTATTCACTTTATAACCAATTACTTCTATCCCGCTATTATTTGCTTTTGTTTGATTCTCTGGTGAATGTTATATTCATTAAATTTAAAGTTAAATTTTAATAAATGCAAGTATTATCTTCATTCATATAAAGGAAATACAATTTTCACTTGCTTTTATCACAATCTTGTGTACTTATATCATAAAGTTCTGAACTTTAGGTTTTGCAGCGTTCTGGCCCACTGTGCACTGATAGCATAAAGCACCATTCGGTAATTAATAATACTAAAAATTCATGTTTAAGAATCGAAAACACTATTTTTAACATGCTCCAATAGAAGGCAACACAAACTTGAAACTAAAACTATGCATGAAAAATTATTTTAAAATGCTCCCAAAAGATGGTGCTGCCATCTGAATATCGATTTTTAATAAATAATTTCGAAAAATATTTTTTGAGATCGAAAACAAATTTTTTGAGAACTGTCAGGTAGCCAGTGCTCTTCCTCTTGCTTTGAAGCTCAAGTGTGCACAATTTCATCTAGATTGGAATAAAACTGTAGATTTGTATAAGAGATAAATATATACAGGGTGGTCCATAAGTCTGTCCCCCCCTTTTATTTTTTGAACGGAAGCAGATATGTCAATTTTGATGAATCCGATGAATAGGAAGTTGTGGGTGGCCTATCCCATGGTGCACTTTTCATCATCCCAAATATGCAAATTAGGACACATTCAAAAATTATCTCAAAAACCGTAAGGGATAGAGAAAAAAACCCAATTGCAAACTTGTTCAGCATAAGAAAACAAACAAAACAAAAAAAATTATTCAAATTGGACCAACCAATCGCCCACAAACAGAAGATCATGTTCACCATCCTGGAATTGCTTTGTCTTCTGTGTGCTGAATCATGCCTTTTATTTGCTTTTCCGCATGAAAGTGAATGTGAGTATGGTAATTTATGTTATTTTTTTGATTTGCATGCTTTACATGGTGGAAATATCAACATTAAGTGTTCCTTGTGCAGTGTCACTGTTTGTAAGCTGCAAACAGTTCACCACGTGATTGTGGATGATTGGTTGGTCCGATTTGGATGATTTTTTTTGTTTTGTTTTTTTTTTATGGTGAACAAGTATGCAATTAGGTTTTTTTCACTATCCCTTAAGGTTTTTGAGTTAAATTTTGAATGTGTCCTAATTTGCATATTTGGGAAGATGAAAAGTGCACCATGGGATAGGCCACCCACAACTTCCTATTCATTGGATTCATCAAAATTGACATATCTGCTTCGGTTCAAACTACTTACATACATCCTAAATAAGGAGGATGCTTAAATATTTTCGTGCAAATAAAAATACATTCTGATGAAGCTCCCATAGTTTTTTTAATTATTCAGTGTTTGTTCATTTTATTAACTAAGCACGTAACAGGTAGGATGTTTGATTGTTTATGTTCATTTTATGTTTAAATTTTTAATTTGATATCAGTTAGAGTTATAAGAGAACTTCTATTAGTTGGTAGTATTGACGATTAGTTAGTTTAATGAGTTTTGTATATCTTGTAATATAATCGAAGTTTGTTACCTTTTTATGTAACAATTTACTAACCGCGTTTATTCTATTGTTTTTTTGCTGAGCCCATGGGGATCGAAATCTTCAGTCTAATTTAACCATACCAGTTCCTATTGGGTTTTTTGTATAATTTTTTTATTAACTTGAAAAAATATAAAAATAAAAAAATACAAAATAAATTCATGTCATTCCATGATTTTAGTTTAGCAAGTGCCTCAATAAGTGTAGTTAATAAGGATGAAATATCGGAATTGATAGTCATAAATGTCAGGTCATCTGCATATAAATGGCTTTAAATCTTGGAATAGAGGGAAAGATTACCAAGAGGTCGTTGATGAACAGATAAAAAGTAAAGGCGACAGAATTGACCCTTGAAGGCCCAAGATTTCTAATTAATATTAATAAAGTGTACCTTAAAAATTATAAAATAGGTACCGTTTGACAAGAAACTAGTCAACCAAGATAGGGGCAATCCACGAACATTACAAATGTTGGATAATTTATAAAGCAAGAGATTTATGTGCAACGAGTTGAAGGCTTTGGTATAGTCAATAAAGGAGGCGGCAACGAAATTGTTATTGGCCATTTCAGATGAAAGATACTCCAAAATTAGTAACATACTGACTGGACACTTCCTTTAGTCATGAAACCATGCTGGATAGGCGAAATAAAATCGTGTTCAAAGACAAACTGAGATAACCGTACAAACACCGTTTTCGAAAATCTTCGCAAAAACAGGAAGCGATGTTATCAAGTGGTCATTAGTAAACAACATATGATCACCCTTTTTGTAAATAGGTGTAACTCTGGCCACTTTAAAGGAAGCAGGAAAATTCCGTTTGTTAAGGAGTGATTAAATAACTACAGTATGAGTGGGTAGGCTAAAGAATTATGCACACAAATAATTACCTGACAGGAAAAATCTGAGGGATCAGGTGTAGAATAAGATTTGGAATATTGTGCTACTGCTCTCATCTATAGCAGTTGGGTAAGCAAAAAACAACGGGTATGTTATTAGTATAGGTTAGGGGTAGTTAGCCATTTTAACATTAGGAAGATCACTCAGAGAAGGCAACAGGGCTTGTAAAAAGTCACTCAGTAAAAAAGGACTAACTTGGCCGTATGTGTGAATGGTAATGGAGAAGAGTTTCTACCCATAGCTAGACTAATGAAGGGCTGCATCGAGATATACGATAATAAGCATTTTTCTTATTGATGAATGAAAAGAACAGTGGCATAATCCAAGGCTAAGGGCAGGCTTGCGAAATTTAGTAGTACGCGAAATTGTTCAGTAAGGTAAATAACGGACGAATACCCTGTCAGGTGTGAAAGAAAGATATCAAATGATTGGTTAGTGTCGACTCTATTAGTTAAGAGATTTGTACAGACAGTTACCTGAAAGTAAGAGCTTAGATCTGCAAACCTGTTAGGGTAGGTTATGCATTTCGATAAGGATTGAAATTGTGGGTCTGAGGAGGTAGAATATCAAGGAGTATTAACATTGAGAAATGGTCGATAATAAAAGCATATATAGAACTGCATTCAAATTCGTGAAACAGGCATCGATAGCTGAGTAGTTTTTATGAGTGTTTCATTACATTTCCGGTTGTTGTTGTGAAAAGGCATACAAATGCGCTCTCCATAGCTCTGTACTGAGCGCAAGCAAATTAAGAAATGATCCATACAAGATGTCAACACTTTTAAGACCTACATTGTACCAGTGAGATCTGGTAAGCTCATTCTACATAAGAAAACATCAAGCAATGACTGTAAATAATTATTTATGGTAAGAAGATGTATTATTTGATTTGCTTTCTCCTGACAGACGGAACTAACCATTCAAGTAGGATATCAACACAAGTTCTATTGGATTTTTTTGTGAACACTGTGTTAGTTGATCAATACTGAACATTACCATGCCAAAAAATCCCATGATCAATACAAAACCTTCCTCAACCCGCTCTGTTTCAAATGGAACTCCTGCAAAATCTCCTGCTGACAATTCCTCCTTTTCATCAACTAAGGTTGCGATTTTCGCATTTTTGATAACCCCTTATTATGCATCGAGTTTCCAGTCAGTTTATTGAAAAATTGTCTGCACTTGTCATCAGTAAGTTGGCTGATATAAACACGAAATTGAGTACGGTGACGTCCCATCTGAATTCTGTGTCTCAGTAATTGGAACTGCTATATTCCAACTGTCGGATATTATAGGAAAGTTTAGACAAGTTCGAAAGGCTGTATCACGAGGACTGTTCCAGGATCGATGCAGTGTTTACAGAGTTGTATTGTTTGGAATAACACTCTTGCTGTGTTTACGGAAGTGCTTTCTTTATACATTACTGAAAATTTTGACATCCCGATGATGCCTTCAAACATCATAGAGGCACATCGATTGGATCCCCATGCTTCTGCTATTCCGTGTCCAACAATAATACAATTTTCATCTTATACATTGCATTTTCAAGTTAACTTTTTCCAACCGCAACACGCCATTTTTGGCTTCTGTATCAGAATTAGTATGAGATGCACACAGCTCGAAATTTAAAACTCAATAACGTTAAAACTTATGAAACTTTATCGCCAATTTTTTATATATAATATAGAAACCTTCCTTTAAATTATCTGTTTAATATTAGGCACATGCAAACATTGGCAGTTTAATAAAATAATCTTTATAATGTGCTGCTCTCATTATGAAGAGCGTTGCAACTTGACAAAATAGCGAAGTATATCTGATCTTATAAATAATTTTCTTATGCAGCTACAACTGCTTGTATATTTCAACCCCTACATTTATTTTTTAGCAATAGGCAGAAATATTTATCAGAGTGTAATAAGAAAATGACATTTAGACTTACTCAGAGCACTGGAGCATAAAAGGAGAAAATTTTCATACTTTACATGCACTGACACCTCCATTACACAATACCACAGTCCAGAACAAAAAACAACAAATCAAAACACAGCAGAAGATAATCCTGATTCCGATATCTTAATTATTTATAAATGGAATTAGGAAATATAGTATTTCAATAAAAAATAAAAATCGCCCTCCTCCTGTCGCTAAGTCACTTTTGGCTGCGCCATTGCATTACATCATCAACCTCGCTAAGAGAACAAAGGAAAATTTAACATCGCGCCTTTGCTCGTAATAGGGGGAGCTAGTCACATGGGTAGCGCATGCGATAGCTGTTTGATGCTATCAAATGACGTTTTTACATTGGCGAGCTCGAATTACAATTTGACATAAATTCAAATGAAAATTCATAGAAAAAGAACTTGTAAACGTTTTTTAACAATTTCTTCACCCTTCTGTCATGAAAAAAACCATCTAAAATGTGACTATTTTTTTTTTGTAAACTTTTCTTCGGGTACAAATTCTGAAAAGATTCTGAAACTGCGTATTTCATTTCTATGATATTATTTAACGATTTCTATTATTTTTTCAAATAGAGTGAAATATATTTTATGAAAATGAAATAAATGCTATCAACCAACAAATATCTCTGATTTATTACAAACATTTTTGGTTCAAAAAAATCATTTATTAGTTTACAAAAAAAATTTCCTGAGTTATCACAGAAATCATATTTTCCTTCAAAAAATGGCATGGTGTAAAACGGTTAAAAACCAATGGAAACTGAAGTCTTGTCATCCTCAAGTTGCCATATTAGATGATCTTACAGCGTTGAGATATAAAATCCTCCATGAAGCTAAATCCAGACTTGGAGTTACCAATGCCTGGAGATTTAGTGGAAGGGTTTTCGTAAAGATCCCCCAGGCCAAATTAAATAGAGCCACCGTGTCTCTGAACTGAATGAGCTCGTCGATGGCTTAGAAAACACTGTCCAACCATTTTTAACTTTCAAAAAATTACTAGGCAAAGAGTAGGTGACTTTTGTAATTTGGGTGCACTGATTCCGAATCTGCAAACCGTCTTTCTCTTTCGGGTCTCAATATTTGGTAAATCACATACTAAAATTTTATAATTTCTGTAAATTAAGGCATTTTAGACCAAACACTATAGTTTCACTTCAGTTTCTTCATCTCTCATTTCAATTTGAAAACATTTATGTGTCAAATTTACATAAAAATATAAAAATTTCCATCACGATTTACGAAAAATTGAGACCTGATGTACTTTTTACATGTATAAAGTTAAACAAACAGTATGAATCGTTTTACATGGATGGTGCAAGGCGGTCATTTCGAACTTTAAAAGTTATTACAGTAGATTGCTTGTGTTAATTGTTATAAATATAATAATCTAGGCCTGTCAACGCACACTGCGTCCCGGTGTCATTTGATTGTTCAATGCAGTATTGTAAGTAAACAGAGCTGCGGGGACCCCATGTTCATATGACAAAAAATACTTCTAAGGACCTCTTCTATCATCTCCCAAAAAATCTGTACTCAATTCAAAAACACCCTGTATACTTAACACATTTACTGGTGTGGCACTACTTAATTAACCATATTAACATCTTTTAGGGAGGGGGTAACTAATTATTAACAACCAGCATAAATATGATTATGCGCTGACACGATATAGGTAAGGCAGTTTTTATCGAGGAGACTAAGGAATCACACGGGTCTCCCTTGAGCTCCCGAAAAAGTCCAGACGACTGGCAAGAGAAAGAGAAAGAACGAGTATTGATCAGTGAAATTTGCAACAGAAAAATAAAACTCTATCTGGGCATTGGAAACATCTGAACAATGGAAGCTCCGCTAGAGCAGGAGAATATATGAGCTTCTACGTCAAGGGCAATAGAAATTTTAAAAGATAGATCTAAAGCAGGGCTGTCTAAGATTTCTGTCTGCGGGCAGCGCCGTGCCTTAATGTCAAGTTGCTAATCATCAATTCGACATTGTAAAAAAAAACAAAAAACGAGGCAACTATTTTATTTCCTTCGTTTTAATGTGACAATTTTCTCGATGTCAGGTTGAGTTATATTTTCCCCCCGATAGGATATGATTACATATTAAGCATTTCGAATCCCATCTGTGAACACTGAAAAAAAAAAACCATATTCTACCAGTTCGGTTTAAATACTGGTTCACTGATTTTATGTTTTTTAGGAATGTGCTACATGTTACGCGAGATGAAAAACAAGCAAGTATCACTAACAAAAAAAATGCCTCATTTAATGCGATCGCACCCTAAAGTCTTGCAACGCTACATAGGAGAATTATACCCACACCCCTCCTGAGTTTTGGACACTCTCCTCGGCATTTTATGTTGCATGCGGGTGATGTGCACGAGTTGGACGGCCCTGGTCTAAAGTAGAGTGCCTATAAGGAGAGTAGAGACAACTCGGAACGTATTTTGATTGGTTAACGCTCTGGATGCCATAGTTTTCCCAAAATAGCATGGTTTTCCCAAAATAGAGAAATTAATAGTTTTCGTTCCGTTTTTCATTTTATTGTGCATGGTTCTTAATTTATGCTAATAAAATTGCATTATTAAAGTTTAAAAGATTCATTATTTTACACATGTTGTATTGTATGGTGTATATATTTATAATTTCATATCGTCCATTTTACAATACAATTTTTATTATTGTTTAGATAGATATATTTCGTCCTTTATTACTGTAAAATACTGATGATGTCCGAAAGGACGAAATATATCTATCTAAACAATAATAAAAATTGTATTGTAAAATGGACGATATGAAATTATAAATATAAAGTTTAAAAGTTGTGGTTTTATTAGCTCCGCTTTAAAATTAACAATTAAGTGGCGAACAGGGTAGGGAAAAATATTTTTTCATAATAAAATATTTATTGTTTTACTGTTGTTCATAAAAATGTGAATCTTACAAAACAAAGTGATTTTTTAATGATATAATATTAGATAAATATTGCAAGGAATGTTAAAAATTTTTAATTTATATAATTTCAAGGAATTTTTATTTAAGGGTCATTTAGGCCCAGGGAGCCAGATTTTTATCTTGAAAAATTTAAAACAAACCGTAAAACCATTAGTCAAAATAATATTTAATAAACACAACATATTTAAATTTTGTAATATATTCAAACGGAGAAAAATTTTAGAAAATGAAACTTGAAATTTAAGTATTTTATAGACAGTTTGTAGCGTCAAAATTTATTTTCAGTTGTTATTTAATTGCTAGACATTGAAGTGATCAACGAGGCCTGATGAGCATAGTTGTTCGCGAAAAAAGTTTTGCCAATTTTTTATTTCTTTTAACACCTAGACGTAACTATTATAATTTTGGTTCATATTTTTTAATTGATTTGCAACTTGCAAACACGAGAAAGTGACGTTAGAACAATTCCACTATAAAAAGAATGTAAAAGTGAATCTAGATTTTTTCCTAAAACTCGATAATTGAGATGTTTCTTCATCTTTTGCAATAGATATCAAATTTTCATTTTTGTATAAATATAAAATGTGATAGACTGTTAAATATAATCTCTTTGGTTATTGGCTTTTAGTTTCCCTTTTTGCTGAAAAGGTGAAGAGATCAATTCTCGAACTTGCTATCAGCTGAACAAATAATCACATTTATTAGGTAAATTAAAACGTTAATGTGCTTCTTTTTTTAACTTCCATTATCTAATATACAAATAAAAGCTTGGTAACCAGCATTAGCCATCTTTACATTTAGTCTTAATAAGCCGAAAAGTATCGTAAATTGTAACTCTGCTAATTCAATTGTTGCGGAAAACATGGCCGACGGTCTGAGTGTCGCCACTCTCCTTACAGACACCCTAGTCTAAAGTATCCAGTGATGCTCCCTGGGGGTGAAGATCGATTACATTTTCACCCTTTTAGGATGGAAAAATTTTGATCAAAAACGGGAAAATTGCGCTAATTTATTCAAAAAATTTTTCTAGCCAAAGTATATCCATTTATGGCGAATTTTTTTTTGCATAGTTTTTATTGATGTTTAGGCCACTATATGAAACATTATATTTTGTGTTATGTGCATAATTTATTTTTAAAAATAACCCTGAAAAATACAAATATGATTAAAGAAAAAATAATCTTGTTTTAATGAATTTTTAGAAAAAAAACGAAAATTATTTCCAATTAGTAAGTTAGGCCGAAAATGTGAAGTATTTCATTGTCTGTATGAGAATTAAAAAATAATTAAGAAATTTTATTTATTATCAATGTTATGAATTTTTATTTCATAACTAAGTGGAGATTTCAGAGGTTTGAAGTTGGCGCCATGACGTAATTTAATGCTAGTTGACGTAATCACGTAGATCTAACTACAACCAATCAAAATCCAGGCCCCGCCTCTATCCACCAGAGAGCTCTTGAGAATATGATTTTATGTGCATTTTATCCAAAAAAGTAGCGCTTGTAAATTGCATATATGCTAAAATAAAATTAAATAGTCATTTATTATTATAAAATTTGTATTTTTTTTATAAAATTCAATGACATGTGTTTATAAACATGAAAATTCATATAGAAACAAATGAATACTGCTTACATTTTCAAATGAAGCAAATTGAAAATGAATTTATGTGTGAATTTTAAATAAATTTACAATCATTTTGGATATTGTAAATATAATTTTACAATATATTTTAATTTAAAACTAAAAGCATTTATTACAATTTGGTGCATAAACGAAAAAACAATTTTTTGTTTCACTTGATGTTTTATTATTCATGCAAAATAATTAAACGTTAACCAAAAATTTCTAACTATAATATAAACATTCCGAATGCATATATTCTAGTCCATTTACTAGTGTTTACTAGTCCACATCCAAATTATAAGTCTTAACGTGACGTGAACAATTCTTTATAAAGTAAACAATAAACGGATAAAAACAGAGTTACATTCGAGCGGCACTGTAAAGGAGGAGGAGGAGGAGGGGGGGATTTCAGAATGCATTCTGAAATTACGTCATCATGGCGGCAGTCACACCTTATTGTTGTGAATCCGCCTACATTTTACTTTATTTCTATTTTCTAAATTCATTTTATAGCGTTCTGGGAACATCTGGATACCAGTTCTGTAGAAATCTTCAGGGTTTTGTCGAAACCAAGTCAGGATAGTCTTTTTCAATTCCTCATTGGAGCCGAACCTCTGCCCTCCCAAGAACTCTTTTTTGCCATTCTACGGAAAATAAAAAGGCACGACATTCCCCAAAAATGTTAGCTTTAGATAGTAAATAAATCAATTGCTTTACTTTAATGTGGAAAACTCTAGCAATGATGTCATGTCTGTATACTTAACATAAAGAATAGACTCTGAGGATTAAAATAAAAAAAAAGTTCCATATACCCATCTGCAATAACAATCTCACAATTTGGCGCGAAAGTTCAACTTGGCGAAATCGAAAACAAAGAAGGCACTAAAATTACAAGGATGAAGTAAAGGAAAGATAAAAAAATTTTTATATATATTTATGCATGGAACAATAAAGGAAGCTACGAAATTTCATAAAAAGCAGGTTTTTATTCAGTAGAGACTAAATATATTTTAAAATGAAGTATGTAATGGGTATATAAGATCGACGTTTAGTTTGTAACATCCACACTTGTTCATTTTAAATTAATTATAATAAATAGAATAATTCATTCTCTAAGCTAATTATACTGTATTATCATAGAGAAAAGTTTACTGTATAGAATACAGTAATTTTCGTTTTCTTAGACTGAATGTTAAACAGATAAAAATTTTTATTTCTGACTATATTATAAAAACGAGTAAAAGTGCCGTATGGCACTCGGGCGTCCCAAAAGAATTAATTATAAGTAAGAACAACAGTGGGGTAAGTAAAGTCGGGGCAAAGTGTGCAATATAAGTAAGTTCAGAATTTCTCTTGTTCGGGCTTTTCTTAGAAGTTAACGCTTTCTTGGAAATATTTAATAATCATCCATAACTGGAGATAATGGAGATTTAGCAGACTATTGAGAAAAAGTGAAAGATTACAGAGGAGGCAGTCCCTTCGTTCGAGCTACAGTTGGCGACAAAACCGATAACAAAGCATACATGAACTCAACTTGTTCGAAGGATTATAACAATAATTCATATCTATCGAAATGCCAGCGAAGAAGTGAATGAATATTGGGCAGAGATGACAAAAAGTTATCCAGGCGTCAGAAACATCTGAACAACTGCTTCGTCTATAGAAGGAAATTGTAGAATTAATGAAAACAAATTTATAATTTAACTTCATGAGGTTGTTCTGTTTAACCTAGAACTGTAATTATCTCGGGCAACGCCACATGACTCTGCTAGTTGTATGTAAATATTAACATAAGTAGTTTAGTGTTTATAAAATGAAGATTTGGTTTCAATGTTATAGTCTATAATCATATTGTTTGGTATGATTGTTTTATATTCACTTGGTGATAATTATTACCTATCTGTTTATTTAATGTTTGCTTGCCTTTTGTTTATACTTTAACTATTTTTCAATCGAAAAATCATTACCTATGCTTGGAGAGCATCTCCAGTTTATAATCATTATTAATTACTTATATTTTAACATTTTCTTTTTTTCTGTGATTGTTAGTTTCTTGTAGTTATGCTGGGTTGTTATCATGTAATTGATTTGTTACATTTTAATAATTTGTAGCCTATTGACTTTTTAAGCCCTTGTCTGTTCTATCTATCGCATCAGCTAAGAACTCTTTGCCGTTAATATTTCTGATTGAGTTAACTAAGCGAGTCACTTGTATTATTTCTATTTTATGTGCCCCGATCTCCTTGGATGATATGAACCTCATTTTGGCCAGTTTTCCAGAGCAGTTCACAAAACGATCCTTATATATCTTTTTTTAAATGTTCGGAATTCAAATGCTAATATCTCTAATACCTTGATTAATATTGATCTGCTTGCAATCATGCCAAAAAATCTTTATTTTTATAGAGAGCTGGTGCTGTGATTATACCAATATCTCCACCATTGCAGTGTATAGATCCGTCTTAATTAACCGAGAAAAAAAACGTGGCGGAGGCATATGTATTTATGTCACAACATGTTGGTTGGTTTGGTTTGTTTGGTATTAACGTTCTTTTCATCTGCTATGGTCATTTCAGGATGGCGTTATAGGGGCCGCAAATTTTGCCTTGCAAGGGTTCTTTAACGTGCAGCTGGCAAACGACTACACGGGACCAACAGCTTTACTTCCCTTCCAACAGCTTGGCGTGATCTCAGGATTTTCCTTCTGAAATAATCCTCATCGTCCTCGGCCAGGGTCGAACCCACGTCCTCAAGCATCAGAGGCCTATCACAACAGGTTGGACATTTTCTAAATCCAATCACTTGTCATGTGTCATGGATGATTATGAGTCTCTGACCGTGATTGTAAATAATAAATTTGTTAATATGGCAGTGTATCGGCCACCTTCCGGACCTCTAAAAAAGTTTGGTTCCTATCTAACGTCTCAATTTAATAGTAATACAAAAACTGGGATTTCAGCTAACACTAGTTGGTGAATTTAATATTGATTTTAGTTCATCCACTCCTAAATCTAATCACGTTTTAGATACAATTATGCGTGCCAGCCTTTTAAGAACAACAACTGATTACTCTCACTTTTCTTCATTTTCTGGAAAATATGCGGCCACAGATGCATTTACATATGTTTTTCTGCACTGAATTTACTGTTGAGTAAATCTCTTCATGTTGCGATAACGGATCATTTTCCTATTCTTATGAAATTTAATTCAACATTTCCCTACCTGACTAATCCATATTCATTTGACAAACGAATAATTTCTATCACAGGATAGGTATTCTTCATGCCTGTCTTACGCTCACGAAATAGCCTAATACATTACTTGATTCATATGATATTAATCGACTGTTTAACGTCTTCTTTTGACACGTTTATTAGCGTTTTGATAGTTATCTCTCTTTTCATCGTAATTCTGTCTTACCTAAATCCGGTAGTCAATCCAAAAAGCCCTGGATTATTCCAAACCATTTGGCTGATATTAAGACCAAAAATAATTATTATCTGACGTTCGAGCGTGTTCCAATGGCTATCAATATTAAACAATGTAAAACCCTCTATAGGAGGCTTACTTTGATAAATTATTTTCTCAATTATGCTCGTACAAAGATATATGGGAGTTGCTAAAGGGTCTGATCCCTGGGTTAAATTTTTTAAAATCTCCTTGTGGCTGATAAAAAAATGATGGTAGCAAATTGGAAATCTATTTAGTATATGAATTACACATTCCCATATAAGTTAAAAAAACTAATGAAGAGGAAAAAAAATTATTAAAGGCGGGATTTGACCTCGTACCTGCAAAACAGAAAGCAAGCATTTTACCACTAGACCACCTGAACATGATAAAAATTTATGCTACAATTAGGATATTTATAAAGTATATTCAATTTTAACAAATTTTATAAGTTGCATCAAATGGCGTTGCATGGGTCTTGAATTTGGTGAAAGCTACATGTACAATTTTTTTTATCAAAATCGGTGAGCCAGAGTACTTGGTGTCACCTTGTTAGATAAATTATCCAAACTGTACTGAATACGAGGCACGCATCTGCCCTGGGTAAAGAGCTTTCTCACAGGACGATCTTATTTTTCAACGCTTTCTTGTATATCTTCCTCTATAATAACACACAATCTTGGTATTCCCCAGGGCTCAATTGTTTGTGCCTTAATATTTTGTCTTTCTATTAATGACTTATCAATGTACATACGACCCTATTCGCCCCATAAGATTATCTTATATTCCGACGACGTAGTGTTTATGGTGGCCAGTGATGATATATATCAACTGGTAACTGTGTTAAATGGCACCCTGGATGATTTGAAAGTATGAATCAGTACTAACTTGTTAACCTGGAACGTTGATTAAACAAAATGAATGGTTTTTTACCAGCGAAATAAACAAGATGTCTCAAGTATTCTTCCATTATTTTATGATGGCTACCCATTGCTTTCGGTTAAGTCTTTCACATATCTGGACTTTACAATCACACATGAATTAGCATGAGACCAGCATGTTTCTTTGTTGATAACTAAACTAAATAGAAAAGAAGGTGTCATTTCACGTCTGTGGTTTTTACCCCCAAGATTATGCTGTAACTTTATTATGCTTGTATTCATTCCAATCTTTGTTTTAGTGTAATATTTTTTGGGTCTTCTTCATCTTGGAATCTATCTAGAATATTCAAATTACAGAAATAGTTCTTCAGAATCTATTCTGTAACATCTTATTTTTCTGAACTGGTTATTTTGACTGTATACCAGTTATATTTTACCCGGGTATGTACTTTTGTTTTCAAAGTCTCCGATTCGATGCTATTGGCGTTACCTACAATAGCATGCATTAGTAATTCGAGAAACCATCGATGTCCTTCCAGGTCGCCCATTCAACTCAGTCTCCCATTAACTAAACATAATTATTGTCGTCATTCTTTATCATTTGTGGATATCAAAGTCTGGTCCATTCTGCCTTTAGAACAGCGTTCCGAAAGTGACTTCCATAGTCTTTGCCCCGATTTCCAAGTTTTATTTAACTTCTATAGCTTATAATTACTGTTTAGTGAAGTTACTTCTACCTGTATATTGTATTTAATGAACTTACTTTTACCGATAAATTATTGCTCTATCTGATGATATTTTGCGTTCTCTGCGCTGTTTGTGGTGCTTTACTTAATTAATTGTGTGGGCGACTGCCTGGTGGAGAGGTTGCTCTTTGCTGACGACCTTGTCCTCCTTGGGTCTTCTCGCACGAACCTTCAGCATGCACTTGAACGGTTTGCAGCCAAATGTGAAGAAGCTGGAATGAAGATCACTGTGGCTAAAACCAAGGTTCTGGTCCTTTCAAGACAGCCTGCTCAGTGCGCTCTCCATGTTAGGGGAGCCTCATTGAGACAGGTGGAGAAATTCAAGTATCTCGGGATTGCATTCATGAGTGATGGATGGCAGGAGAAAGAATTGGATGCTCGGATCGTGCAGCAAACTGTGTCAGACGTCAACTGTGGCGATCCGTGGTAACGAAACACGAGCTGGATAACAAAGCCAAGCTCTCCGTCTTCAAATCTATCTTTGTCCCCATTCTCATCTATGGTCATGAGGCTTGGGTAATGACCAAAAGAGTGCGATCGCATTGAGAGATCTCAGTTGCGCTGGTATGGCCACGTGATACGGATGCCGCAAACTAGTCTTTCTAGGCAGTTGTTATTTTCCAAGCCGGTGGGTAAGAGACCAAAGGGTCGGCCTAGAACCAGGTGGCTAGACTACATGGAGAATCTGGTTTCGAGTCGCTTGGATATTACCAGGGAGGACATGCGCCTGATGGCTGAAGATCGCGATCGCTGGAGATCCTCCATAGGGCTGGTGCCCCCGCGACCCTAATGGATAAGGGGGTTTGAAAAGTAAGTAAGTTACGGTTATT
Organism: Rhysida immarginata; assembly: GCA_023313115.1. NCBI lineage: Eukaryota > Metazoa > Arthropoda > Chilopoda > Scolopendromorpha > Scolopendridae > Rhysida > Rhysida immarginata. The sequence continues at coordinate 852,121 of JAHWFO010090898.1, forward strand.
TTGGTTGGAATTTTCGTTGTTTTTCGTTATTTTCGAAATTGGGTATTTCATTTGGTTTTTGTTTGTTGTTGTTTACTTTAGTTTTATTTGCTGTCGAGTCAACTAAGATTTAGTTTTAATACGACCCCCAGGGACATTGTAGTTGGTTATTTTTGAGCATACGGGTTCCTGTGGGGTTCACCGTTGTATGATGGTTTTATAAATAAAAAAATTAAAAAATAAAAATAAAAAAATAAAAAATAAAAAAATAAAAAATAAAGAAATTACTGAAAAGCCGGCACGAGTTATAGGATCTATTAAGAGATTGAGTTAAGAAGAACGCACATTAAAATCAATATTGAAATTGCCAATTAATATAGTTGCCTTAAGCCTATTTCACAATTACAATTTGCGAGCGGATAAAAGGTGGATGCGGAGCCCGCAATGCAAGACGAACATATTCCCACGAACTGCCGTTTCACAATTAGCCAAATTCGCCCGCATTTCTCTCCGCAACTGCTTTGCGGGAGGAATTTTCAATTCAAGCTGGTTTCGAAATTTAGCTGATTACGCAACTGCTTTGCAGGCGGATTACCAATTCACGTTTATCCACAACTGCTTCTGTCAATCAGAAAACCTCTAGTTTCGGCGCATCTTTCTTGCCTTATTGGGCGAACAAACTGTCAATCTCAAATTGACATTTGGAAATGTAATTCAAAAAATATTGCTGTCAAAAGCAGCCATTTTGTGTGACGTCGTTCTCGTTTGGGAATGAACTAATCAGAAGACAGTTAAGGGCGGTCTCGGGTTTAATTGTGAAATGGAAACTAAAAGTGGTTAAATTGTCTGGAAATACTTGTATATTGATGACCACAGTTAAAACTTCAAAATTAGTCATAACTTGAGTAAACTGTGGTGGGACATAAAATGTTAGTAGTTTATGTAGGTAGACACAGAATCCACCTTGCGAATACGGTTAAGAAAGACCACATCATAGTTCTCATTAAGACGAATATCGTTACAATCGAGCCTACATGTTTCAGAAAATATTAGAAAGCTTAGGTCTAACAGGGATAGATGCCAGATTTGCTAAGGCATAAGCAAAGTTCGCAAATATCTCATGATATTCAAGTAGTAAATGAAAAACTTTGAAGTATTTCCGTGCCTGGGATTTGAGATAAAATAGAGACAAGAGAGTCTAGCACCAGTGGGTATAAAAAGCTAGACATTGTATTTTGAGAAGTGACAATTACAGTATGATATGTCAAGGTTTCTGGACCACTTACTAAGTGGGTTCAAAAAAATTAAAGAATTCAATAGTGAAATAAAAATAAATAAATAAATAAATAAAACAAAGGAAAAATTGAAATAAAAGAAAGCTATAATAAGCTCAAAAAACCTAACCAATAAAAACAGAAAAAAATTAAAATATTTGTAAAGCTTAGATGATAAATCTATATACAGGGTGTTTTAAAATTTCATCACCAAAATAATAAGGATGACGGAATGTGCGATTCTAAGCAAAAAATTCATATGAACATGGGTCCAAATTTGAACGATAACTGAGATGTGAACAGAAATAAAAATGCCTCCACTAAGATCAATAAATTAATAACTCATTTTCTACAACATCTAGGATGATGAAACTTGGAACAATAATAGGAGACATAAACTTGTCTACTGTTAAAATTTGATTGAATTCCACCGAGCAGTTTCCGAGTTACGTAGTCAACACCGTAACACGTGGTGGTTAGAACTCACATGTGAGCACGTGTTACAATATTGAGTGCGTAACTCGGAAGCTACTCGTTGGAATTCGTTCTAATTTAACGGCATACACAGGTTTATGTACCCTATTATTCTTCCAAAATTCTTCATCCTAGATGTTGTAGAAAGTAAGTTATTCACTTGCTTTATCTTAGTGGAGGCATTTTATATCTGTTCATATCTCAGTTGCCGTTCATATTTGGACCCACATTCCTATGAACTTTTTAAATTAGAATCGTATATTCCAGCACCACTATTAGTTGATAATGAAATTTTATATAATAGAAGAAACTGACTGAGTCAGTGAGTGGTGATCAAGGCACAGCCAAAACCAAAAGGGCTAGAAACTTGAAATTTTGTAGAGAGGTTCTTTACAAAATGTAAGTGAGCACTAAGAGGGGGGTTTTCGAAATTCCACCCTTAAGAGGGGGAAAGGGGGGGTTGAAAGTTTGTTAACACATAAACTGGTGTTGCACTATATACTTAATACATTAACTGGTGTTGCACTATATACTTAGAAACATTAACTGGTACTGCACTATATACTTAACACATTAACTGGTATTGCACTATATACTTAACACATTAACTGGTGTGGCACTAAAAACGTACCACATTTACTGGGGTGGCACTACATAATTAACCATATTAACATCTTTTAGGGAGGGGGTAAAGAATTATTAACAACGATTATAAATATGATAATGCAATGACACGACATAGATAAGGCAGTGTTTATCGAGGAGGCTAAGGAATCACACGGGTCTCCCTTGGGCTCCCTAAAGACGTCCAGACGACTGGCGAAAATTTGTGTGTTTGGCATAAGAAAGAGAAAGAACGAGTATTGATCAGTGAAATTTGCAACAGAGAAATAGAAACCTATCCGGGCATTGGAAACATCTGAACAATGGAAGCTCCGTTAGAGCATAAGAGCTTCTACGTCAAGGGCAATGGAAATTTTAAAAGATAGATCTAAAGCAGGGCTGTCCAAGATTTCTTTCCGCGGGCAGCGCCCGTGCACGCGGGTAGTCTTCCTTACCCCCCTATTGTAGTTTATGTTCATCAGTTCCTGAAAGTCGAGTTGCTAAAAAAAACAAAAAAACGAGGCAGCTTACCATTTTATTTCCTTCGTTTTAATGTGATAATTTTCTCGATGTCAGGTATAATTATATTTTCCCCCCGATAAGATATGATTACATAGTAAGCATTTCGAATCCGATTTGTGAACAATGAAAAAAAACATATTCTCCCACTGTGGTTTAAATACTGGTTCAGTGATTTTATGCTTTTTAGGAATGGGCGCCATGTTATTCGAGACGAAAAACAAACAAGTATCAGTAACAAAAGAAATGTCTCACTTAATGCAATTGCCCCCTAGAGTCTGGCAACACTTCATAGGAAAACTATATCCACTCCTCTCCTGAGTTTGGACTATCTCCTTGGCTTTGCCTGTGAGCCTTGTCCGCGAGCATTTTATGTTGCACGCTGGCGACGCGCACGAGTTAGACGGCCCTGGTCTAAAGTATCCAGTGATGCTCCGTGGGGGTGAAGATGGATAACATTTTAATCTGAGACAGAACAACAAGAGGGTAAGTAAAGCCCGGGTAAAGTGTGCAATATAAAAGTAAGTTCATTAAGAAGATGGTTATGGTTACATCCCACTTGTGAGAATTATAAAACAAAATTGACTTTATAACAATACGTAGAATTCCTGTTGTTCGAGCTTTTCTTAGAAGTTAACGTTTTCTTGGAAATATTTAATAACTGGAGATCCGTAACTGGAGATAATGGAGATTTAGCAGACAATTGAGAAAGAGTGAAAGATTACAGTTGAGGCAGTCCCTTCGTTCGAGCTAGAGTTGGCGACATAACCGATAACAAAACATACATGAACTCAACTCTTCAAACCAACAACCATATGGTTTTAAGTGCTATAATAATCGTTCGAAGGATTGTAACAATAATTCTTATCTATCAAAATGCCAGCGAAGAAATGAATGAATATTGGGTAGAGATGACAAAGGTTATCCAGGCATCAGCGGAAACATCTGAAAAACTGCTTCGTATATAGAAGGAAATTGTAGAATTACTGAAAACAAATTTATTATTTAACTTCATGAGATTGTTCTGTTTAACCTACAACTGTAATAATCTCAGGCAATGCCGGGTGTCTCTGCTAATAAAGATTAAACAGCAGAAAACGAATGGTAACCAAAATTATATAGTCAAACAATCATCGGACCACATTGAATATTGGGTGGGTGATTAGCTAAAGGATAATGCAATAGTTTAAAGTGAAAAATACATTAGCTAAGCCCGAATAAATAACTTACGATGTGGTACACTATGATTGTAGCTAACCATTGCGGTAGCAGCCTTTAGAGTGTTATTGGAGTAAATGGAAGTCGTTAACTGAATTTACCATGATGGGTTTTCCCAATGTGTTTTTAATGAAAATCTTGCCTCAAAAACTCCAAGCATTCTATTTCCTGAATTTAGTATTGGCTTTGATATCGACTGCTGGTGAGGTCCTCGACGATTACCACATGAGAGGATCTCAACTTTCTCCAGTTTTTGATGATTAAATCCCGTGTTGCCTGCGAAACTAGTTGTGGAATTACAGGCCGAGGATTTGTGGAGACCAGGGGGCCCAAATGGTGGACGGCGGTGATATCAGTTGGAGAAATGGAGATGCCAAGTTTGTCGAGAAGTAGATTGGGGATGGTCTTGGAAAACAACTCGGCAGGCTCCTCTGGAAATTTGAAGATACGGAGGTTGTCAGATCGCCGAATTGAAAGAGAAATATTAATAAATAAATCAGGCGATCGAACACAAAAAGAAGAGACAGGGAGAAAAGGCAGCTAACGAAGAGGCCGTAGGAAAAGAGAGAAATTTAACTGCCCGCCACCCAAAGAAGGGAATAGAAGAGCCGAAGAGAGGAAGAAAGAGAAATCAAGGCGCTCGTTGGAAGAAAAATATAACCGAGGAGGGATCAATTGAAAGAAAAAGGGGAGAAGGTAGAAAAAGTGAGAAAAGTGCTGGATTCGAAGGAGAAAGGCTAAAAGTTTCGAGCTCCGAGAAACAGTGGAAGAATGGAAATGAAAGTACACGATTCGGAGAAGGAAGGAAAATTCAGTGAGAGAATAGCCGCCGAATAAATGCGAAATATGGGAGAGAGAGGAGCCGACCGTGGAGAAGCAGAGGTTCGAATCGCAGCTGAGGGGGGTTAAACGGCGTTAGCGTGGAAAACCCATGGCCCCGACTCCCGGAATGAACAAGTTGGACTTTACATGAGGAAGGAAATTATCGTGCTCACAGAAGTGCACAGCCAAGTAAATTTCCTGGCCATTTTAAGGAACGAACTTTCATTAATTCAAATGAATGTGTTTTTCTCCATGAGAGAAATTCTGCCTGTCCGCATAGAGCCCGCCAAGTGCAGCCCCTCTCGCTACTAAGGCTCCTTGAGCCCGAGATATCGACAATTTCACAGAATAAAGAAGATTCCCTCCATCTAGAGGAAATGGCGTCGATATCTTATGAAGAAACAGGCGAGCAGGCGGAGAATCGGCTGCCTGCCCGAGAAGTAAGCGGAGCTACGTCGCTGAGCCCTGACAACGCAGATATGCCAGACGAGAATGCAAAGGTGACCATCACTTTGACTGCACGGCAAGACACAGACGCCAAGCAGAGAACGTTCGCTGAGCTACTCCTACATACAGATGAAAAAGAGGGGGCCCAGCAGCCTGCCACTATCAGACTTGACAGCCATACGTCAGAGGCTGACATGATAAGCACCCCGAGTGCCCCAGCCAGCCCATCAGCGGACGACAGCAGCTTTGTGAGCGCGCGCCCAGAAGAGATCTCTTGCTGCGAGCCGCGCTCAGCTTTAGCGCCTCCAAGACGAGTATTGGGCTACACCCCTAGAAACCTACAAGGGTCGCCGCTTACCATGGCAGTGGTGCCCGAATTCCCAGGATATCATCGTCAGAGAGTTTACCAGGAATTGAACATTGAAGCAAGGATCCCTATTCAGATGTTCGCACCTCAAACGTTAATCCAGACTTATAATTTAATCTCCCATAATCTATTTGATCATTATTGAATTGACTTTGATTACATGTATAGTTATTTATTTCAACTGGATACGATTAAATGTCGTGCTTGAACATTAAATTTCGTCACCCTCATCATTTCTCTATCCACGACAGTTTTAATTAATATCATTCTTTATAGATAATTAATTAACCTTATTAGAAAAGTCTTGATAGAAGTTAGTTAGTTGGATGTACTGCTCGAACTCGTCAATTAATTTGAAAGCCTCTTTGATACGTGACTTACCATCGAAAAAGAATGAAATTTTCATTATGTCAAGTTTTCCTTGGATTTGAGAATTCTTATGGTATCCAAATTGGAGATCAGTAGTTTAAATTTTTGCGATAGCTCATGAAACTTGAAAGCTGATAAAGATATTAATCTATATGTTTATTTAATTACACTGGGCAACAATAAAATTGCTTCTTAGGTGAAAGTACCCAATCCTGAATGAATTTATCGTGCTGAACACGAAATCACATTGAAATAAATTTATTGGCTTTAGTTGCAGAGATATTGACGTATTATCCTTTGTAAGCATCTTTTAAGCCATACGAATGTACAACCTCCACCATTGGCAGAACCACACAAAATCATCTTTCCTCTTTTACAAATCAAGTTCAACTTGGTAAAAGCCATGGATAAGAATGAACCACCATTCAAGCACTTGTATAAAAAATTCCTTCAACTCAGTTGAACAGAAAATTAAAGAGAGGGTTTTTGTGGGGTCACAAAACCATCAGACATGCTCCTAATGAAGCTTATAAACGAGAGGCCAAAAGAAAACGAAAGTCCGAAGATGATTAAGATATTCTTAATATGTATTGTCATATTTACATATATACATTCTTATCAAAAAAAAAGAAACCATAGCCAATTCAGCTTTTTCTTAGCTGTATTCGTGTTCAGCACTTTGAATTTTTTAAGAAATGACTATTTTTATCTCGGAAGCATGAACTTTTTAAAATTTTGTTGACCAGTGTTATTTTACTTAGTTATTTATTTAGCTAATTTTATTTAATAATTTTTAGCATTTTTTGAAATTTAATTTATTATATTTGCTTTAATTATCAAATTAATCATAAATGTTTCACCTGATTTTTTTTATTAATATTTACTCAATATTTTTATTTATTTTTATGAATATTTATTAATATTGGCTTTATCAGTTTTTTAGAATGGCAACTTGTGTCTTTGTTTCAAAATTATTAATTTCATGTAGTTTTTATGAAACGCACCAAGGATAATAAATAATATATATTACTGTCATATCTGTTTAAAACTATTTAGCATGGATCTAATAAGAAAGAATCGCTCGCATTAATAATTAAATTGAATAATTTTCTTGTGTATAAAGTACTAGCAGTGGTACCTGGCATTACCCAGGATACTTACACCTGTAGGTAAACAGAGCAATCTCATAAAATTAAATTATAACTCCCAATTGGTTAAATAATAACTCAATCAATACAACACAGAGCAAAGGCACTATCCATTGTACGAAAAAAGGAATTCTAGGTGATATACCGAGACTTGATCTAAACTCTTCTTGACTTGCTTCACCACTGCGGAGCATCTCCAGATACTTTAGACCCAAGTTTTTCTTGCCCTTGACGCAGTAGCTCTTTTACTCTCTTTCTCTATTCTAAACTCCCATTGTTCAGATGTTTCTAATGCCTTTATAGCTTTTTCTATTTCAGTTGCAGAGTTTTTCTGACTAATACTCGTTCATTCTCTTTCCTTTCCAAACACAAAAATTTTTGCTAGTCGTCTGGACGTTGATAGGGAGCTCAAGGGAGACTAATGTGCCTCCTTTGCCTTATCAATAGACGCTGCCTTATTAATGTTCTCTCACTGCATGATCATTTTATGCTCATTATTAATTATTCTTGGAAACGAATTTTCCATCATCGCATTATCAGCATCTCAGTTTCCAAAATATACACATTCCCACAGAATATAGTCAAAGTATATTTTTATAAAAAGTTTGGATCTGATGTACTACCCAATAAGCTAGGTGATAATCCCAAGCTCGGATTTTTTTTTGGATTAAGTTTTGCAATATCTTATAAATAAACACATGAAAACACTTAGAATTAATACAGTAAAATTCTTAATAAAAATTCGAAAAAAAAATTTTTTAATTTTCAAAATGGATAGACCTCTCGAAGGATGCCACTGCTACTCTAAATAATTTCTTACTCATGTAATCTTACTTTAGATGTACAGTTGATGTTGATGCAATTCCCACCCTTCTCTCGATCTCTTGAAGCATAACTTGGCCATTTGTGTAGTCTAGTGGTCGCCGATTCTTCTATTTACTTGTTTACCATTTGGTCAATACAGCAATGAGCTAAAAGAGTGCTTCTTCTATCGTCTATGCACTCTTTCTCAATAGTCTGCTAACTCTCCATTATCACCAGTTACTGATCATTTTTAAAGATTTTCAAGAAATTGTTAAGTACTAAGAACTCTCTTTTCTAAGAAAAGCCTGAACAATAAGAATTCTATGCAAACTCACAAATTAAAAATTATCTATATTGCACAAACTTTGTCTTGTATTATTAGTCATGAGATATATTATGTTGATCCTTGCATGTTGTTGGTGCATTGCGTGTTGATGCTATTGTTGATAACTATCGTTGCACGAACTTTTCTTGCGTTGTTGGTCATGAGATATTTCTCATTAATACGCCTTGCCATAGCCATCGTAACGTTCCATTTTTGCTTATTTAGACAAAAAATAACGAGAATTAGAGACTGCTGTTCTTTGCTGTTCCATCTAGGTTTTTTTTAAGGAGTTCTTATATTTCTTATTGGTGATCGTTTTATGTAAGTGACAGTAAATATATTTTCGCTCAGAAGTTACTTGTAAAGTAAATTTAATCCTAAACCTTGGATTGGGTTGGGTTTTTTTTGAAAAACGAGAGAGTGAGGAAAGCAAAAAAAGAAATAAGTTCGGTAATGATAAATTTATTGCCTTTTTTGAAATGTTTTGTTTTCTTCTTTGTATAGTTTCCTTATTTACTTATAATTTGTATATTATTATAGAAATGTTATATTTTTAACTTTATATATTTTATTTCAAGTTCTTAAATATTTTGTACTTGATATGCATTTGAGCTTGAAAGTTTTGCCTCGAGCTGCAAGTTGTTGCATTGTTAATATTAAATTACGAGTTGCCCAACAATGGGAAAAATTTGCTAGATTGTATTGATGTGTGCAAGTTTTTGTTGGAGCTCGAAGCACGTTGCTGTCCACTAACAATAATTGTAAGGTTTGATGGCAAGTAAAAATGTATTGACCAGTGAGACTGGCCATCATTGCCTAACTGAAAAGTTTTTTTCAGCTGCTCTGTCCTTGCTTTTCCAGACTTCGTTATTGGTTGCTTTGTAGATTTAGTCGTAGACTGGTTTTCTCTTTCTCTCGTTTGTTTGTTTTTCTTCTTTCAGTTGGTCAACATGGATCCTAACGAGTTGAACCTGTTGGTAGCAGTATTGTTCCAGCGCAGATGCCCGGCTAACCTTTTACAAAATAGAGCATTGAATGAGATAAAAACCTGAATTGGTCTTTCCGCGGTGCCCGCGGTAACATTACCCAGAGCCATCGAAACTTTTTTACGAGAAATCTATGATGTAGAGCCTACTCCCGATTATGATCCTGTAGAGGGATACAAAACTAACGCCACGTGCTTGAGGCTCCTACTGGATTACTTAGGTGTACTAAGTCTTGGCTTTGATTTTGGAAAAGCTTCCCTTTTTACAGAATATGATTAAAGAGATTTTTTCTTGGAGATAAGATAAAGTTAGAAAAAAAAAGAAATAGATTTTCCGATGTTTATGGTTGTCAGAGACCTAGTACACATTTGCGGAATTTGTGTATGTAATAGGAACCATAAGTTATGTGTATCCGAGTTTTGCGATATTTGTTACAGTTCCTCCTTTGTTATTTTTATTTTGTGATTGTTTTTTTATTCATTTTTGATTTTGCCAGTTTTTGTGCTATGAGTGTATTTGGAACTTGGCAAACGTGGGGACAGCTCTTTCGTGTCTCTTGACCAGCACATGTTAAGGTTTAGAGAAAAGCCGGTTGGGGGTGAGACTAGAATTGGGAGAAACCACGGCGTTGCATTTTTTTAGTGGGTACCTGATTTTGTTTGAGTTTACTAAGGATAATATTTTTAGGGAGAGGCGTTTTTTTTTTGCCTCGTTTCAAATTTTGATTTTGGTTACTTTATTTCTAGAGTGAGGAATTATTTTTTGGGAGTGTATAAATTCCCTGAGGGTATAATTTATTTGCTTTTTTTTTAGGCTCTTTTGTTTGCGTTTTTTAGATACCTATCTGTTTGATGACATGATATTTTGAAACTTTGCAAGCTTGGAGACGGCCCTTTCGTGTCTCTTGACCAGCCCATGTTAAGGTTTAGAGAAAAGGCCGTTGGGGGTGAGGCAGCGAATAGGGAGAAACCATCGTTTTGCCTGGTTTTATTTTGGTACCATGATATATTTTGAATTTTAAGGGGGGGGGGGGGAGTAACCAAACTCTAAGTGTGCTGTTTAATTTAAAGTGCAGAACTACTTTCTTTAGTCTAGAAAGAAAGGAAAATGGAGGTTTAAAATTTTAATTTAATATCTATAGTTAATAAGGGGGGGGGGGGAATTTATTTTTAAACATTTTTTTTGTAACCTGAGGGGGGCCTGAACGTTTCCTTTTGTGCTTATTTAGACAAAAAAAGGAGAATTAGAGATGGCTGTTCTTTGCTGTTCCATCTAGTTTTTTGCTTAGGAATTCTTATATTTCTTACTTAGTGATCGTTTTTTGTAAGTGACAGTAAATATATTTTCGCTCAGAAGTGAGTTGTAAAGTTAAATTTAATCCTAAACCTTGGATTGGGTTTTTTTTTGATAAAACGAGAGAGCGAGGAAAGCAAAAAAAAAAAAGAATTAAGAATTAAGTTGGTAATCATAGATTTATTGCCTTTTTTGAAATTTATTTTTCTCTTTGTATTGTTTTCCTATTTATTTATAATTAGTATATTTTTGCAGAAATGTTATATTTTTAACTTAATTATTTTATTTCAAGTTCCTTAAGTCTTTTGTATTTGATATGCATTTAAGCTTTAAAGTTTTGGCTCGAGTTGCATGCTGTTGCATTGTTAATGTTAAATTACGAGTTGGCCAACAATGGGAAACTTTGCTAGATTTTATTGATTTGTGCACGTTTTTGTTGGAGCTCGAAGCACGTTGCACAGAAGATGCTGTCCGCTGACAATAATTGTAAGGTTTGATGGCAAGTAAAAATGTATTGACCAGTGAGTCTGGCCATCGATCCCGCAACAGTTGGACCTCTCTCTTAGCCAGGACCATGGAGTCTGGTTTTGGAACCTGCAACCATAGGACATATTCTCTCCAAGCCAGAGCCATGAAGGAGTTAGGTTGTCGATCCCACAACGAACAGTCCTCTCTCTCTCTCTGCTTACCCCAGGGTATTGGACCAGAGTTATTCTGCCAAATGGAAGCCTATCGAACATTGGACCACGAGGCAATTTAATCATCGACCCGGAGACGGACAACCCTGCCTTTAGTTTGACTTATGGCTGCTTCTAGCGTTCATATCTATGGTGTAATAGAATAGTAGCAAACGTCACGAATAGAATAATAGCAGGCTTTTAGAAAAGGCCTACATGACGCATTCAGATTTTTGGATCAACGCAGTAGTGAAACGTAGAAGCGTAGAAGCCATCCTGCTTTTTTGAAAAAGTAACCATGAAAGTTATGCAAATCCAAAGAAGATAATATTTACAAATCCGTGGGAAGTTTACACCATGTATAATTTATCAATATTTATTATTTTTTCGAAATCTTAGGTAGACAGTGACCTTCCTCATGCTTTGAAGGTCTAGAATAGAAAATTTCATCAAGATCGTAATAAAACTGTAGATTTGTATAAGAAAAAAACACACCCACAAACAAACCCACAAATATCCTTCTTTATATATGTAGATAGACTAGCAGAGTCACCCGGGATAATAATACTTCTAGGTAAAGAAAACAATCTCAAAAATATAAGTTATAACTCCCAAATGGTTAAATAATAACTTAATCAATACAACGCAGAGAAACTCCCTCATTAATGTTCTGTCACTGCATCTTCACTTTCTGCTCATTATCAATAATTCTTGGAAACGAACGTTCAGCCATCGCATTGTCAGCATCTCATTTTCCAAGATATACACTTTCCCACAGAATATAGTCAAAATATTTTTTAAGCAAAGTTTGCATCTGCTGTGCTACTAAATAAGCTAGGTGATAAGCCAGGCGTGGCTCGGATTTTTGTTTATTGGAATGAATTTTGAAATATCTTAAAAATAAATACATGAAAACGCTTAGAATTAATACAGTAGAATTCTTAATGAAAATTTGAAAAAATTTTTTTGAAGGCTCACAACGGATGGACCTCTCCGAGGATGCCAATGCTAGTCTAAATAATTTCTTACTCACGTAATCCTTCTTTAGATATACACTTGATGTTGTTGCATTTCCCACCCTTCTGTAGATGTCTTGAAGCAAAACTTGGCTATTCATTACCTTCTGTAGTCTAGCGGACGCCGATTCTTCTACTTACTTGCTTACTATTTGCTCAATACAGCACGGAGCTAAAGGAGTGCTTCCTCTGTCGTCTTTCCACTCTTTCACATTAGTATGCTAACTCTCCATTATCTCCAGTTACTGATCATTATTAAAGATTTTCAAGAAATTGTTAAGTACTAAGAACTCTCTTTTCTAAGAAAAGCCTGAATAACAGGAATTCTATGCATTGTTACAAATTGAAATTTATATATACTGCACAAACATTGCCTCTCATTGTTGGTCATGAGATATATATTGTCGATCCCTGCCTAGGGTTTGTGCATTGCGTGCTGACAACCATTGTTGATACCTATTGTTGCACAAACTTTCCCTTGCATTGTTGATATATATTGTTGCTCTGTACAGAAGGTTTCTGAATTGCGTGTTGATACCATTGTTGATACTTATTTTTGCACAAACTTGCCTTGCATTGTTGATCATGAGATATTTCTCATTAATATGCTTGCCATAACCATGAATATCAATTTTTTCTCGATAGTTATTATTTTAGCGAAATCTGAGGTAGACAGTGACATTCCTCTTGGTTTGAAGGTCAAGTGTGCAAAATTTCATCAAGATCGGAATAAAACTGCAGATTTGTATAAAAACAAACCTACCCACAAACAAACAAACTCACAAACCCACATACATACTTCTTTATAAATACAGAACTCCAGCAGAGGTACCCGGCGTTGCCCGGGATAATTGCTGTAGGTAAATAGAACAATCTCAAAAAATTAAATTATAGCTCCCAATTGTTTAAATAACTGAATCAATACAACATAGAGCAAAGGGAGTACCCATTATTCGAAAAATGCGAAAAACAGGAATTCTAGGTAATATACCGGGACTTTATCTAAACTTCTCTTGACTTGTCTCACCACTGCGGAGCATCACCTAGACTCAAGTTTAGACTCCAGTTTTTCTTGCCCTTGACGTAGAAGCTGTAATACGCACTTGCTCTATTCGAAACTCCCGTTGTTCAAATGTTTCAAATGCCCGTATAGCCTTTTCTGTTTTAGTTGCAGTGTCTCTCTCTGACGAATACTCGTATTTTCTCTTTCTTTTTTTCGCACATAAATTTTTGCCAGTGGTCTGTACGTTCAATCATCACATTATCAGCATCTTAGTTTCCAAAATATACACATTCCCACAGAATATAGTCAAAATGTATTTTTATGAAATGTTTGGATCTGCTGTGCTACCAAATAAGCTAGGTGATAACCTCAGCGCGGCTCGGATTTTTTTTGGAATAAATTTTGCAATATCTTAACAAAAACACACGTGAAAACGCTTAGAATTATTACAGTAAAAATTCTTAAGGAAAATTCGAAAAATATTTTTTGAATGGCTCACAATGGATGGATCTCTCCAAGGATGCCACTGGTAGTCTAAATAATTTCTTACTCACGTAATCCTTCTTTAGTTGTACACTTGATATTGTTGCAATTCCCACCCTTCTGTAGATGTCTTGAAGCAAAACTTGTCTATTCATTACTTTCTGTAGTCTAGCGGATGCCGATTCTTCTATTTACTTGCTTACCATTTGCTCAATACAGCACGGAACTAAAGGAGTGCTTCCTCTGTCGTCTTTCCACTCTTTCACAATAGTCTGTTAACTCTCCATTATCTCCAGTTACTGACCATTATTAAAGATTTTCAAGAAATTGTTAAGTACTGAGAACTCTCTTTTCTAAGAAAAGCCTGAATAACAGGAATTCTATGCATTTTTATACATTTCCTTGCATAGTTGGTCATTGTTGGTCCGTGCAGAGCGTTTGTGAATTGCGTATTGATACCATTGTTGATACCTACAGGGGTTGGACAAAAATAAGGAAACACCTCAGAAAATGCATGTTTGAAGTAAAATGCAAATTTTATGCAAATTCGAGTGATGTGCTGCTATCACCCCTATTTAGTATTGGCAATACACCTTCAGCAAGTATATAAAAAGCTTCATTTGTTTCTATGCTGTATTATGTTGAGTTTTTAGTGCAATATAGTGAGAACTAACAGAATTCGAACGTGGGCAAATTGTTGGAGCCTGTATGGTGGGCTCCTTAAAGCAAGGTGTCTGAAATGTTTGGTGTTTCAAGAGGCACAGTATCCAAGATTACAACTGCATACATCAGGAGTGTGAAAACCAAGTTTGATGAACATCAGCGTGGCCGGAAAAATGTGTATGACGATCGAGACAAACGAACGGTGCATAGGATTGTGGTATGTAATAAGAAGACTGCGGCTGCAAAAGTTACTGCTTTATTATTTTTCTGAAATCTAAGGTATACAGTGACCTTCCTCATGCTTTGAAGGTCAAATATGCAAAATTTCATCAAGAACGGAATAAAACTGTAGATTTGTATAAATTACTAACCCACAAACATCCTTCTTTTTATATATAGAAGATAATGATGAAATAAATAAAATAAATTTATAATAAAGTATATTTCTCTTCTGCCAATTAATAATCATATTATTCTGCAATCTACAAAAATAGGAAATCTGCGCAGTCTTCATTCAAGTCATATGCACCTATACCTTGTTATACGTACTGATTGGTTCCAAAAACTTGATACATAACTGGAATATCCGTATAACGAATACGTACTTTTCAGGGTCAGTAGAATCGAGGCAATGAAAAAGTGTGAGACTTTTTATTTTGTAGCTCTTATCATAGATCGCTACTGTACTTTTTTAAAAATAAATTTCCTTGATGATGCTTTGACAATACCCATCAAAAATTTTGATACAAACATATACAAATTAAATTAAACCTGTTTCAATTATAAAATTATAAAATTATACAGCACTGTAGTATATATTTTTCATAGTCTTTAGTTTATTATTTTTATTTCTTCATAAACATAATAATATATAACGAAAAAAGGGTCTAAGTCATAGGCGCTAACTATGCTTATAATTCAGCATTTAATTTCAACAAACAAAACAAGAACTTACACTGACTCACTACAAACAGAGTATCGCGTGTGGCGCATGCGTCGTGTGCAACGAGATTAATTTAATAGAGTGGAAATAACGACGCCATGCTTGAAGCTAATTGATAGTTGAGTTCATTGTGGTGGCGCTGATGATCAATGTATTTCCATTCTACTCTTATTCAATATCATTGGTTAAGATTTTTACATTTAGTCAACTGTGCTATTTGTGGTTATGTTATCTGGCTAATACTAGTAGCTAAATTAGCATACTAGTGTTTTAGGCCAGTGGCTAATTTAGCTAAGTCTTTCATTTATTCAACATATCCATTTTCGCTTTTATTTATACGTTGATAATAAATAAATATTATCATTAATAATTCCAAAATCAATTATTTAACACGGATTTTATTCCGTTCTATGTCATCAGTAATTTCACTGTGTACTCTCATTTAATGACACTTATACACATGATATTGGCACTTGCATGGCAACAGATCGGGTTCGCGACGACAGAGTGTCATATCAATGTGTTGTGAAGTGAAATTTTATACTGTTGTGAAGTGAAATTTTTTTATATTGCTCTGCTACCTACTAAATCCTGTTTTGTGCATCGATGTGAAATGTTCAAAGGAAAAAATTTTTTTATGGTGTCATTAGTGCTCCAGTGTTAAAGTGTCTACGTGGTTTGTGGTGCACGTATAATAAGTTTGTTTAAATAGTGGCCAATTTATTTTTTGTGTTATATGGTTGCACTTGATGTGGTTAAGTGGTACGAAAGGCGGTGTGAAGCCTTTGTAAAAGTTGAAGAATAATAATTGAATGACCTTAAGAGAGGTTTTTCACACCAAACCTCAGATTTTTAAATTATTGATGAAAATAGGAAAGAAAATCCCACAGCCTGGGTTCGAACCAGGAACCTTCTGCTCATCGTGCAGACGCGCCAACCAATTGTGCCACTGCGGACATGGAATCATTAACGCTATCTACATGTTTTTAGGGCTGGTTGGAGCAGTAACCAGTTTTCAGGCTGGGACTATCTTTCCTACTGGCGTAATATTCATTGAAGAATAATAATTGAACGAATTTAACAGGGATTTTCACACCACACCTCAGATGTTCAAATTATTGAAGAAAAGTGTTAGTGCTGTGTGAGTGCTGTGTTGGTATTTTATAAAAGTGTTAGTGCTTATAAAAGTGTTAGTGTTTATAAAAGTGCTAGTGCTGTGTGAGTGCTAAATTGTGTATTGTTTTACCATATTACAATCCCATCGAGGAGCATTCTTATGTTAGCCTACGTGGATGGAAATAAGAATGGAGCACTTTGAACGCGTAACTCAAGCCGTTAGAGAGCTACAATGCATGCTGATACAAAGAGCAGTGGAAACTATACAGTTTATCACTTTTGGAAGAAAGCCTCGGGAAGACCTCGACCAGTTCTTGAGGCATTGATAGCACTCACATGCAAAACCATCTTGCAACAACAATATACTCTAATTATACCTGCCTATCTTACAGGAGCAGCAGCCATATGGTATGCTATGCCGAAGCAAACCCCCTTATCTTGTCGGAGTTCATTCAACGGTCATTCCTGGAAGTTTTCGGTGGAGGGCACATCTAAGAATGAGAACCGAGCTACAAAAATTGAAATTAAAGGATAATAATGTTGCTGGATGCGTGACCATTTTCCGCCAATTGTCCGGCGGGCTGACCAACTCCTCGAAAACCAAGAAAACACATCTCTTCCTACAAATAATCCCGCATAAAGTGTCAGACCAAATCAAAATGAAGCACATCTCAACAATAGAAAAACACATAGTATTTGTAGAAAAATGGTTCTGTGCACACCAAAGCAGTCCCGACACATTAGAGGAGCCATTGTGAATCAACGCCTTTCAAAGTCAAGAAAGACCTAGACGGCTGCCTCGCTGTGATACTAGGAAGTACTACAAATACGGTTACCCAGGGCATTTACAGAGAGACTACCATCAACGGAAAACAGCAGAGCCGGTCGCCAAAATGCCATCAACGTAGGTAAATTTCGTCTACAAAAGCTTGACCAGCGAACTTTGTATTATTGTCTTTAATATCAACGGCCAAAACTGTAACGCGCTACTTGACAATGGAGCACTGGATAATTCTATGGACTCTGGAGTTAGTGCCCAGTTGTGGCTAACAACTACAGCACTAAATCCACCCAAGTCAATTTTCTTCCTTAACGGAGAACCTATACATGTCACACAGAGTACTTTGTGAGTGTCGAATAAGAATAAGCAATACCAAGGGAAAGTCAGCTTCGACAATGTACAGATACAACGCTATGATGTCATACTGAATCTACATTGGATCGAAGATGCTAACCTATCCTTCGACTGGAAAAGGAAAAGATGCGCCACAATCAATAGAGGAAAGTATTAGTTACCCTAGTGGAAAGATGAAGAAAAAATCGACTTCATTTCAGAGACAGAGCTGTATAATATTCTAGTAATGAGCCCGCCAAATCAGTGCAAGCAGTCTTCACTAGACATAAACCAGAAAAAAACTTCGTTTACCCTCAATGCCTAAGTCTTGTAAAAGAGTACACCGATTTGTTTCAAGAGGAATTGCCACCCTGATTGCCATCAGAGAGAAAGACACAACATGAAGGTTAATTGGAGCAGAATTTTATGCCCTTTAACTCACCCCTGTACCCTCTATCACGCGAGAGGAGGAAGAAATGGAAAAAACGTTATTGGATCTGGTAAATAAAGGATTAATACAGCCTTCTACCTCGTCCTTTGCGTCGCCTATATTTTTCTTGACCAAGAAGGATGAATTCGTTGCTCGACAGATTAATTGCATCTGTGTGGACTTTCGCAAGATAAATCAAATGACAAAAGACAATTTCTACCCAGTACCTTATATGGATTTGTTGCTCGATAGACTGGAAAACGCCAAAGTTTTTGCTAAATTAGATATTCTCCAGGCATATCACCTGTTCAGGATGAGACTTTCGGATATGCCAGTATCAGCATTTAAAGCATGATTTGGACTGTTTGAATATCTGGTGATGCCTATCTAGCTAAAAGGAGGGACCGTCACCTTTGCCAAGGCGATCAATGAGATGCTACAAGGACTTATCAATAGGGGGGGGGTAGTATTCCTAACAGTATATCCTACTTCGATGATATACTGGTCTACGCCCCAAGAGACCAGTTTAAAGAAATGGCTACGGGCAGTATCTGAAAGGCTGTGTCAACATGTATTTTACTTGAAACCATCCAAGTGCCAAGTTGGAGTCAAACAAGTGAAATAGTTAGGATTGAAATTGTCTGCTAGGGAGAAAGCATGTGAAGAAACGCTAACAAAGGCTATCATTGAGTGGCTGGTGCCAACCATTGTGCATCTAATCAATTCCTTTTAGGCACCACCCAGTTTACAGACATTTCATCCCTGAGTATGCCAAAACCACAGGGACCCTGTTTGAATTGGTAAAGATAGATGCTCTATATACGTTGGGGTCTCGACAGCAAACAGCCTTTGACAAGCTAAAAAAGGCGTTTGTAAGGACTATATTGAAAATGTTCTACCCTATATTGAAAATTTTCAACCCTGCTAAGGACTTAGATATATTATATGATGCGTCTTACGACGGAAAGCTATTCCCCGTGACATACAAGCACAACGATTTAGAAACCTACCTGTCCATCTATGTTAAGGAGCTCCTAGCCGTCGCTCATGGAACTCAAGTGTGGCAGCATTATATGCAACAAGTGAACACGGTAGTGTTTACGAAGAAACAAACGGTATCAATGATGCTTGCGTGGGTTAAACTGTCAAAATTGCAAGCCCAATTTCTTAAATATATCATGGACTACCGTATCTCTGTGAAGTACATAAGATCAGACCACAATATAGTCGCCGACGCCCATTCAAGATCCTATTATAAAGAGAGGTCAGTCAACCTCATGTTATCGGAGGATCCTCTGCGGGTTGGCGAGTATCTCAGAGTATCCGGTTAAAATCAAGGATTCTGATAACAGCGTCAGTCGCTTTTGCATCCGATTCATCTATTCATCGGCGTAGAAAGCAAGCCGACATAATACTCGTCGTCAGCGATGTAATAATGAGCTACGTTAAAAAGAATTACGTAGACGACATGAAAACGAGAGATCAGGAGATCGAGTCCAAAAGTCGCTGTACGAGAAGGAGAACGAAGCTTTTACTCAAGGGGAAAAAGACTGGAAACTGTCGACAATTGCAACGAGAATATCTCTGCATAGTAACACAAGAGAATATGCAGCTGGAGAAGAAAATGGACCAGCGAGCCCCTGCATAGACGACGGCCGTGAGCGGCTGTGGAGCGAGAGGTTTGCGGATGAGACCCTTGCTAAAACGACATCGTTCGCTGGAAAAATGGATGAGGAGAGCGAGTTCCGCCTTAGACATCTCTCAGTGCATACAGCTACTGGAAGGCACGTCACGCGCAGTAGCTAAGTTAGCTGTGTTTTAAGCTGTGTTCATTTTTCAACACATTCATTATTGCCTTTATTTATACTTTGATATTAAATAAATATCATCTATTATTTAACTTATTTTATTCCATTCTATGTCAATAATAATTTCACTGCGTACTCTCATTTAAAACCATTTTTACCCATGAC
The DNA here is from genome assembly GCA_023313115.1 of Rhysida immarginata. NCBI lineage: Eukaryota > Metazoa > Arthropoda > Chilopoda > Scolopendromorpha > Scolopendridae > Rhysida > Rhysida immarginata. The sequence continues at coordinate 872,167 of JAHWFO010090898.1, forward strand.
ACCCTACATTATCCCCATTGAGATTGTTCCTACAAGCAACGCCAGGTACCTCTGCTAGTCTATATACAATGAGCGGCCAGAATATTATGAACACCTGACAGTTTTAGGCAAATGAGCTATTGCATCACAGCGCTACCGCTAGAGGGCTAGATAGCTATAAAAAGGAAATGCAGGTGAGGTGAACCATCAGTTTTACAGTGTTTTTTGCGACGATATGGGCAAAAAACGTGATTAAATGAACGCGGGATGATCGTCGACGCGCGCAGTGTCGGAACCAGTATCAGCAAAACAGCTGAACTTGTGATATGTTCAAGAGCAGCAGTTATTAATATTGACAGAGAGTGGAATACCAAGCAAAAAACCGGCTCTCAACGTCAAGCGTGTGGTCGTCAAAGGCTCCTCAATGCTCGAGCTCAAAGGAGATTGGCCAGAGTTGTCCAGGGCGACAGAAGAGCAACAGTGCGATTCCTCTGCACTGACATGTGCGTGCCCAAGATTATTTAAGTATTGTCGCAGATCAAGTACATCCCATTATGTTAATGGTGTACTCTGACAGGGATGGGTACTTCCAGCAGGACAATATTCCTTGTCATAAGGCTGGCATCGTCCTCAGATGGTTAGAAGAACATGCCGGAGTGTTTACCATGCTTCGCTGGCCTGCACAATCGCCAGATCTCTATCCCATTGAGAATTTATGGAATGAGATCGAACAGGCCATCACGCAGCGGAATCCAGCACCATCAAATCTGCAGGAATTGCAAGGTGCTGTTCTTCAGAGTTGGTCTCAAATTCTTCCTAAAACCAACCAACATTTCATTGAATCCATGCCCCGAAGAATGCAAGCAGTAATAAGGGGGCCCAGCACTGTATTAAGGGAGAGTTCATAATAATTTGGCCACTCAGTGTATATAAAGAAGGATGTTTGTTTGTGGGTTTATTGGTTTGTTTGTATTTTATAAAAATCTATAGTTTTATTGCGAAATTTTGCATACTTGACCTTCAATGCATGAGGAAGGTCACTGTCTATTTCAGATTTCGAAAAAATAATAATTATCGAAAATAACTCGATATTCATAATGATGGCAGGGCATATTAATAAGAAATATCTCATGACCAACAATGCAAAGCAAAGTTTATGCAAAATAACTAAGGATCAATTTGTAACAATACATAGAATTCCTGTTATTCAGTATTTTCTTAGAACTGAGAGCTCTTAGATACTTAAAAATTTCTTGAAAATTTTTAAAAGCGATCATTAACTGGAGATAATGGAGAGTTAGCAGAGTGTTGAGAAAGCGTGGAAAGACGACAGATTGAGGAGTCCTTTTTCTCCATGCAGTATTGAGCAAATGGTAAGCATGTCAATATTAGAATTGGTAACCTCTAGTCTACACAAAACAGTCAGTGTGATTAATGGTCACGTTTTGCTTCAACACATTGAGAGCAGTGTGGGAATTGCAACAAAATCAAGGGGAACACATGAAGTAAGATTAGGTGACTAAGAAATTTTTTAGCCTATCAGTGGCATACATGGTGAGCATTTATAAATTTTTTTTCGAATTTTCATTATGAAATTTTACTGTATTAATTCTAAGCGTTTGCATGTGTTTATTTTTAAGATATTGCAAAATTTAGTCAAAATAACAGAGTCCGAGCCACACCGGGGCTATCACCTAATTTATTGGGTAGCATAGCAGATCCAAACATTTCATCAAAATACATTTTGACTATAATATGTGAATGTGAATATTTTGGAAACTGAGATGCTGAAAATGCTATGATTGAACATTCGTTTCCAAGAATTATTAATAATAAGTATAAAATGAGGATGCAGTGACAAGAGATAAATAAGGCAGAATCTGTTGAGGAGGAAAAGGAGTACAATGTGTCTCCCTGGGGTTCTCTATCTAACGTCCAGACGACCGGGAAAAATTTGTGTGTTTGGAAAGGAAAGAGAAAGAACGAGTATTGGTAAGAGAAACCATGCAGCTAAAACAGAAAAGGCTATATTGGCATTGGAAACATCTGAATACCGGGAATTTCGAATAGAGCAAGAGGGTATAAGAACTTCTACGTCAAGGGCAAGAAAAGCTTGGATCTAAAGTATCCAGTGATATTTCCCGATGGTGAAGATGGATATCATTTTAATCTGAGGGAAGTCAACAAGAGGTTAAATAAAGTCCCGGTATATGACCTAGAATTCCTGTTTTATGGATGTTTCATGAATGTACAGTGCCTTCGCTCTGTGCTGTATTCATTGAGTTATTATTTAACCAGTTTGGAGTTATAATTTAATTTCTTGAGATTGTTCTGTTTACCTACATGTGTAATTATCCCGTGCAATGCTGGGTCCTCTGCTAGTTCAGTATAAAGTTAAACTGATTGAGATTATTATTATTTATATTTACTTTCATTATTAACTTCTGAAATACCCCTCACGTATCTCTTTAATGTTTCACAATCTATTTAGCAACTTAAGAATAAAAATAACTAAATAGAGAAAAATGAATCCTTTTTTACCACCCTTATTCTCAAAATGAAAGTTTGTTGTATCACTTAGAAGAAACAATCTTATTGGCAAAACAAATTCTGGCGTCACAAACTGCTCCAAGCAAATAAAACCCCATAGGCATGCAGGAAAAATGAATCTATTTAAATTTTTTATGGGAAAAAAAACCCGAAATTGGAAAGAAAAATTCCTAAAATGTGTTGTCATTAAGAACAAACCTGTCTGCAAAATTTAAGAGCGAATGGAAAAGTGGAAGTGCTTCAAAATTCGACTGAAAGGTTCCGTACCATCTTTCAAGATCCAAGAGCGAGCTAATATAAGGGTGGTAATAATAAAGTCTAAAATTCTAGAGTATTATATATTTCAATTATAATATTCATTTGTAGGATTGGACGTATTCGCCAATGACTGGTTCAGTGATATGCTTACAGGTGGGACTTTCAGACTAAGGAATCAGGATTTTTGTCCTCCCATTTATATCAAAATTGGTGTGCCGCAGGGGTCTCCTCTGGCCCTTTATTGTTTAACTTTTCTTTTACTGATCTTGCATATGTTTTAACTACTTCCTATACTAAAATCATTATTTATGCTGAAGATGTTAAACTTTTTCGGACTATTAATGACTGGTACTCATGCCACTAGTTGCAGGTCATGCTAAAACGAGTATATAATTGCTCCTGTTGTAATGGGCTTGAACTGAATGCGTCCTAGTCATTTGTGATGTGCTTCAGTTGTTCTACTGCACCGTTTGTGTTTAACTATGTAATTAATGATACTCCCTTGGTTAGAACTAATACTTTGAAGGATTTAGGAATGGTTTTGTTCCTTTTCTGATTATTTAAGTATATCAGGATATTAGTATATCAGGATATTTCACATCGCATTGTCATGTTGAAGAGGTCAATTCAGTTCGTTACAAAAGCTACAACTTTTTTTACTTATGTTCAAAACTTTTCAGATTCTTAAAATTGTTTATTGCGTGTGGATCTGGTTTGGGGCAATCAACAATCTTCTACATATATATATAAAGAAGGATGTTTGTGGGTGGGTCTGTCTGTACGTTTTTTTTTACAAATCTACAGTTTTATTCCGATCTTGATAAAGTTTCGCATACATGACCTTCAAAGCATGAGGAAGGTCACTGTCTACCTCAGATTTCGGAAAAATAATAAATATCGATAAAAAATCGATATTCATGGTTATCGCAAGGCATATTAATGAGAAATATCTCATGACCAACAATGCAAGGCAAAGTTTGTACAACAATAGGTATCAACAATGGTATCAACACGCAATTCACAAACGCTCTGCATGGACCAACAATCAATATCTCATGACTAACAATGAAAGGAAAAGTTTGTGCAAGTGTAATTATCCTGGGCAACGCCGGGTACCTCTTCTAGTCTATCTATATATATAAAGAAGGATGTTTGTGGGTGGGTGGGTCTGTCTGTACGTTTTCTATACAAATCTACAGTTTTATTCCGATCTTGATGAAATTTTGCATACTTTACCTTCAAAGCATGAGGAAGGTCACTGCATGAACCAACAGTATATATCTCATGACCAACAATGCAAGGCAAAGTTTGTGCAACAATAGGCCCATTGTGTTTGCATCAACAATGGTATCAACGCGCAATTCACCAATAACAATGAGCACAGAATGATGATGTAATGTTAAAGCAATCTTTCCAAGAATTATAACAATGAACATAAAATGATGATGTAATATGGATAAGTTTCAATTTGTAACAATGCATAGAATTCCTGTTATTCAGGCTTTTCTTAGAAAAGAGAGTTCTTAGTACTTAACAATTTCTTGAAAATCTTTAAAAATAATCAGTAACTGGAGATAATGGAGAGTTAGCAGACTATTGAGAAAGAGTGGAAAGACGACAGAGGAAGCACTCCTTTAGCTCCGTGATGTATTGAGCAAATGGGAAGTAACTAAAAAGAAGAATCGGCGACCGCTAGACTGCACAAAGTGATGAATGGCCAAGTTTTGCTTCAACACATCGAGAGAAGACTGGAAATTGCAACAACACTAAGTATACATCTGAGGTAAGATTACGTGAGTAAGAAATAATTTAGACTAGCAGTGGCATCCTTGGAGAGGTCCAGCCATTGTGAGCCTTTAAAAAGATTTTTTTCGAATTTTCATTAAGAATTTTTACTGTATTAATTCTAAGCATTTTCATGTGTTTATTTTTAAGATATTGCAAAATTTAATTTAATTTTTTGAGATTGTTCTGCTTACATCCAAGTGTAATTATCCCGCGCAACGCCGGGTACCTTTGCTAGTCCTCTATATACAAGGTAATTATAATTAAAGTCCCTTTGTAAAAATGCTATAAAAAAACAACCATGAGTCCGAATGACTTCAAATTTGGACTGAGCATTCTTGAAGAAGGGGCATTTGATATGGGATAAGAAAAAAATAGTTCCAAAATTTATCACTAGATGGCGCTGTAAGCGGCCTAACGGAAGCGGATTCAGCTAGAAGTGACATTTTGAATTGAAATACGACGGCTTTGGCATGAGTTGTTTATGGCATGATGTTTTTACATTAAAGTTGGTCAAGGAATGCAATTGACACTAAAACAAGTTAAACATGATTTTTTTTTATTATACAGTACAGTATTAGCAAAAAATCAACTGTACCAGTCAATGACCATGATTGCTTCGGGTTTGATGATGGAAAACATGACTTTCAAGTCATTTAACAGTTGTGGCACTGTTAGTGCAAAGCCCATCCACCACGGCAAGGTCGTACCACATCGGATGAGAAAAATCGGTTTTTAATTGTCCTTGGGCCAAAAACCGCATAAAAAGCACATGATGATTCGGTTTTTAATTGTCCTTGGGCCAAAAACCGCATAAAAAGCACATAATGATTCGGTTTTTAATTGTCCTTGGGCCAAAAACCGCATAAAAAGCAACAATGGAAACGCCTATTAATTATCTCGGGACTTGCGCAAGACATGTTCAATATGCTGTCCACCATTTTTCTCCACAAGTTTTAACCGATAAACAGCATGTTCCACAACAGACCGGAGTGTCTTCGGGGTCACGTTGTGAACGTGGTGCGTAATCCGAGCCTTCAATTCCGCTAAATTTGCAACTGGGCCACTGAACACATGATTTTTAAGGTAACCCCAGAGCCAGAAGTCACAAGGATTGAGGTCCGGTGATCTTGCAGGCCAGGCTCTCGGAAAATGAGAGCTGATAATTCTATCATCTCCGAAATGTGTCTTCAGCAGTTGCTTCACTGGCTTTACAATGTGCGGATGAGCGCCATCTTGCATGAAAATTATTCTATCCACGCATGCATGCTGTTGAAGTGTTGGAATTACCTGGTTGCGTAAAAGACACGCATACCGTTGACCATTGACTGTACAGGTAACGGGACCCGCAGGACCCACTTCCTCGAAAAAAATGGCCCTATAATCAATGATGCTGTCATCCCGCACCACACAGTTACCTTTGCAGAATGAAGCGGTATTGAAACACATGCGAAAGGATTTTCCGTTGCCCATATCCTGCAATTTTGTGTATTGACAACGCCGTGGAGATAAAAATGGGCTTCGTCTGTCCACAAGATGTTCCATGGCCATTCATTGTCCACTTCCATGCGAGCTAGAAATTCTAAAGCAAACGTGTGTCTAATTGGCAGGTCAGCAGGAAGTAACTCCTGAACATGGGTAATTTTATAGGGATAACAATGCAGGATATTGCGTAAAATTTTATTGACCGTGCTCACAGGCATGTCTAAAGTTCGGGCAATTCCCCGTGCACTGCACGTTTGCACACCACTGTTCGACCCTTCCTCTAATGCTTCAGCCACATCTTCTACTGACGTCAAAGCAACTGCTTTCCTCCCTCTGCCAGATTTCACTGCAAAAGAACCTCTCGCTTCGAATTTTTTAATCATACACCTCAGAGCCTTTGCAGACATCGGACCACATCCTTTTTTCATTCCCTTTAATACCCGAAATTTCTTTAAAGCTGCTATGGCAGAGTCGCCATTCTTGTAAAAGAGCTTCACAAGCAGAGCGCGATCCTTCATTGACAGACCCATGGCAAGCTGCTGAGATACAAATATGACGAGAACGCCATGAGGCCTGCGTTTTTATAACACATGCAATGTCTCATGCGCATGCGTATCTTTCAATTTGCATAGTACAAATCCTCCTAGGCATAATATGCCGCTTACAGCGCCATCTAGTGATAAATTTTGGAACTATTTTTTTTCTTATCCATATCAAATGCCCCTTCTTCAAGAATGCTCAGTCCAAATTTGAAGTCATTCGGACTCATGGTTGTTTTTTTATAGCATTTTTACAAAGGGACTTGAATTATAATCACCTTGTATATAAAGAAGGATGTTTGTGGGTCTGTCTGTGGGTCTGTACGTTTTTTATACAAATCTACAGTTTTATTCCGATCTTGATGAAATTTCGCATACATGACCTTCAAAGCATGAGGAAGGTCACTGTCTACTTCAGATTTCGAAAAAATAATAATTATTGATAAAAAATCGATATTCATGGTTATGGCAGGGCATATTAATGAGAAATATCGCATGACCAACAATGCAAGACAAAGTTTTTGCAACAATGGTATCAACACGCAATTCACAAACACTCTGCACGGACCAACAATATATATCTCATGACCAACAATGCAAATAAAAGTTTGTGCAACAATAGGTATCAACAATGGTTTCAACACGCAATTCACCATTAACAATGAGCTCAAAATGATGATGCAATGATAAAGCAATCCTTTCCAAGAATTATAACAATGAACATAAAATGATGATGCAATATGGATAAGTTTCAATTTGTAACAATGCATAGAATTCCTGTTATTCAGGTTTTTCTTAGAAAAGAGAGTTCTTAGTACTTAACAATTTCTTGAAAATCTTTAAAAATGATCAGTAGGTGGAGATAATGAAGAGTTAGCAGACTATTGAGAAAGAGTGGAAAGACGACAGAGAAAGCAAACCTTTAGCTCCGTGCTGTATTGAGCAAATGGGAAGCAAGTAAATAGAAGAATTGGCGACCGCTAGACTACCCAAAGTGATGAAAGGCCAAATTTTGCTTCAACACAGCGAGAGAAGAGTGGAAATTGCAACAACATCAAGTGTACATCTGAAGTAAGATTATCTGAGTAAGAAATTATTGGAGCGGTCCATCCATTGTGAGCCTTTAAAAAGATTTTTTTCGAATTTTCATTAAGAATTTTTACTGTATTAATTCTAAGCATTTTCATGTGTTTATTTTTAAGATACTGCAAAATTTAATTTAATTTTTTGTGATTGTTCTGTTTACATCCCATGTGTAATAATCCCGGGCAACGCCGGGTACCTCTTCTAATCTTCTATATATATAAAGAAGGATGTTTGTGGGTGGGTCTGTCTGTACGTTTTTTATACAAATCTACAGTTTTATTCCGATCTTGATAAAATTTCGCATACATGACCTTCAAAGCATGAGCAAGGTCACTGTCTACATCAGATTTCGGAAAAATAATAAATATCGATAAAAAATCGATATTCATGGTTATGGCAAGGCATATTAATGAGAAATATCTCATGACCAAGAATGCAAGGCAAAGTTTGTACAACAATAGGTATCAACAATGGTATCAACACGTAATTCACAAACGCTCTGCGTGAACCAACAATCAATATCTCATGACTAACAATGAAAGGAAAAGTTTGTGCAAGTGTAATTATCCCGGGCAATGCTGGGTACCTCTTCTAGTTTTACATAAAATACAACGTAATTGCCTTAATTTTAAAGCTTTCTTAATAAAGAACTTTGGCAATCAGCTTCCTTTGAAGTTCCCCCATTTTCATAACACTTTCACATAACTGCTCGTATTATTAGTATTTCATTTTTTAACATTCTTGTTGATATTTGGCACGCTAAGCTGCGTGGGTTCTTTAGTGAATGATTTAAACTTTCAGAGTACTACAGTGATGCGTAGGGGCTTCGTTTTTACCCCCTTGTACAAATGGAAGACTTTTATTTCACGGATTGATCTGGTGTGTAAAGTGTTTACTAATTACTTAGAAAATTTCAACGATGTTTGCTTTACGGTTTCTGATGAACTCCATTTTTCTCCTTTCTCTTAACGACTGTCTTTCTTTTTTTTTCTTTTTTTCCCCATTCATTTTTATCTAATTTAACTTTTATTAGTATACTAGCAAAGGTACCCGGCGTTGCCCGGGATAATTACACATGGATGTAAACAGAACAATCTCAAAAAATTAAATTAAAAATAATCTTAAAAATAAACACATGAAAATGCTTAGAATTAATACAGTAAAAATTCTTAATGAAAATTCGAAAAAAATCTTTTTAAAGGCTCACAATGGCTGGGCCTCTCCAATAATTTCTTACTCAGTCTAGCAAAGGTACCCGGCGTTGCCCGGGATAATTACACTTGGATGTAAACAGAACAATCTCAAAAAATTAAATTAAATTTTGCAATATCTTAAAAATAAACACATGAAAATGCTTAGAATTAATACAGTAAAAATTCTTAATGAAAATTCTAAAAAAAAACTTTTTAAAGGCTCACAATGGCTGGACCTCCAAGCATGCCACTGCTATTTTAAATAATTTCTTACTCACGTAATCTTACCTCAGATGTATACTTAGTGTTGTTGCAATTTCCACTCTTCTCTCGATGTGTTGAAGCAAAATTTGGCCATTCATCACTTTGTGCAGTCTAGCGGTCGCGGAATCTTCTATTTACTTGCTTCCCATTTGCTCAATACATCACGGAGCTAAAGGAGTGCTTCCTCTCTCGTCTTTCCACTCTTTCTCAATAGTCTGCTAACTCTCCATTGTCTCCATTTACTGATCATTTTTAAAGATTTTCAAGAAATTGTTAAGTACTAAGAACTCTCTTTTCTAAGAAAAGCCTGAATAACAGGAATTCTATGCAGTGTTACAAATTGAAACTTATCCATATTGCATTGTTATAATTCTTGGAAAGGACTGCTTTATCATTGCATCATCATTTTGAGCATCATTGTTATTGGTGAATTGCGTGTTGAAACCATTGTTGATACCTATTGTTGCACAAACTTTTATTTGCATTGTTGGTCATGAGATATATATTGTTGGTCCGTGCAGAGTGTTTGTGAATTGCGTGTTGATACCATTGTTGCAAAAACTTTGTCTTGCATTGTTGGTCATGCGATATTTCTCATTAATATGCCCTGCTATAACCATGAATATCGATTTTTTATCAATAATTATTATTTTTTCGAAATCTGAAGTAGACAGTGACCTTCCTCATGCTTTGTAGGTCATGTATGCGAAATTTCATCAAGATCGGAATAAAACTGTAGATTTGTATAAAAAACGTACAGACCCACCCACAGACAGACCCACAGACCCACAAACATCCTTCTTTATATATATAGAAGATTATTTTATTATTTTTTATATTATTCATTATTAACCCTTCTATTCCGAAAAGATGCATATAAGCATCCGAGACCGAATTTTTCAGAGACTTAAATATAAGAATTTTTATTCATCAAACGATTGGATATGTAAAACAACAAATTTTTTTCTTTCAATAAAACAGGCCCTTTTCTTTACAAATGTCGTGTAATAATCACCTAACTTGCATTAATTTATTTGAATATAATTAAAAAGACAGTCCTTGTTATAATGGGAGACAAGTGATCGATCTAACATGCACTCTGAATCTGTTAGAAATAAAATATATTGGCATTTCAACTCTTCCAAAACCTTTTCAAAATCTATTACAATACCTTTATAACAACTTCTACATAAAATGAGAATTTTTTTTATACAGGGTGTATCTGGTTCGATGGTCATAAAGTACCTGGCGTGATCCTTTGCATGATTATAAACATAAAGTTCCTTATGCAAAATGTTCAAAACTCAAATGTTAAGGGTCTAAACATCACGCGAAGTTTGCTGAAAACCTGTCGAAAATGTCATTTAATCTCAACAACTGCTGCCGACTTAATTGTAATCGCCCCTTTGAATTTAATGAACTGCTCCTGCGAAAAGTCTAAAGATACATTAAAAAGTCTAAAATCTGTGATCTGAGGTTACAAGAACATGAGAGAGCGATTAGACTCAATCATTGTGATTATGCTTTGGCCAGACATTGTCATGGCGTGGGCCACAGGATAAATTGGAAGGGTGTAAAGGTTTTGGGCAGGGAACAAAATTTGAACAAACGTATAATAAAGGAGGCCCTCTTCATTAAGAATTCTGATTATACTCTGGCCAAAGCGTCATACGATATTCACAGTGATTGGAGTATTCTATGAGTGACGTCATATCCTTTAACTTCACCTTCTTCCTTTTCCGTATTAGTTTCATTTGTTATTTTTTTGTTTGGTATCTCCCTCCCACATTGATTCTGAAGATGAGCAGCTGGTCTGCTTGAAAACGTTAAAGTCTTGGGAAATTTATTGGCATGTTGTTAAGACATTTTGCCTACTATTTTCTTTCTCTGGAGGATTTTAATATCATCATTTTTTAAATTCATTATCGTATAAAGATTTCTCGTCCATGTCAGCAGTTCCGCCTTACATCTTCCCGTCTTGTGTACATGGAGGTTGCATTAATTCTGTGTGATGTCTTCTACGAACGTTTTCAAGTGCCATCCATCGCACCATGAAGAATTTCATCCTGGAAGACGCTTTTGTAAATAATATCACCCGGTTTGTTTTTAATTGTATTTTATTTTTATTGCAATCTTCAGATCACAGACTTTAGACTTTTTAATGTATCTTATGTTTTAAAATTGTGTGTTGATTGGCGTGTTTTTTTGGCATAGTATTGCTTATTTTGTACAATGGGGGGGAATTTTTTAATTTTTGAAAAATTAATTAAAAAAAAAATAAAATAAATTTCTAAATTTCGATATAATTAGATATTCACTTTGGAATTGTTACATTTAAGTCAAGGGGTAGGTGGGCTGTTTTGTCCTTCATGGTTGACTTCTTTATTTATACATTTATTTATACATTTTTTGGTTGTTAGGTTAGTTTTTCTTTGGTTGGGTTAATAAACTATGTTTATATTTGGAGGAATTTTTTATTAATTGCATTCAATTTAATACCCAATGTTTATAAATTTTAAATTTTGAGTTTTCGACATTAAGATAAGGAACTTTAAGTTTGTAATCATGCAGAAGATCACGCTAGGTACTTTATGACCATCAAACCTGATACACCCTGTATTTCCTACCGTAAATCCTCTGATGTAAATCCAAAGCCCCTTTCTTTTCACTATTTATTATAGCTATTATTATAGCTGGGTATATACATGCAATTTTTATTTTTAGCAATATGACATTCATCTATAATTTTTTCAAAAAGTAAATATTATTCTATAAAATTAACATGTCTAATAAAGATAAGTTCTGTAGACAGTCTAAAATCTGACATCATAATTACTTCAACTGTAAAGTGTTTCTGTTCATATCTCCCTGCTCTTTCTGGAAATCTCCATTCCTTATAAGGAAATGTTACCCTAAGAAGATGGTTTCAAAGCTCAATGAGTAATACTCTTGGCAACCATATACAAGCCAAGACAGCTCATTGAATTTTGTATTCTGGATCGGATTCTGGAAACATTGATTCTTTGCTGTATTACAAGCACATTTGTTTGTACATTTTAATAATAAATTTGGTGTTTCAATTATTTGGCTATTCGTTTCTCTCATTTTCGTAAAAATTTCGCTTTTCATTCAGATTCAAAGTTTATAGAGATTATAATTTATAACAATAATTTTTATTAAAATATATTTTAATGAAAATAGTAAGCACATCAGGTTGTTAATATTGTATGAAATTTTTACCTATGAAGAAGTGTATCAATAGGAGGTATCGCGATATGCGGCTTCCTTACAGTGCTCAAGCTCTACCCATGCGCAAAAGAAATGTTTTCTCCTTCCTGTGGGCAGTCTCTCTCTTCATAGTACATCAAAAAATACAGTTTTCTTTTTCTATTTTCAGAAGGTGAAGGGAATGGATGAACGTTGATGTTTTATCCATGAAAACATGACCAAGTTTTTCTTTTTTTCTTTAACGGCGCATGAGCCGTCTGCTCTGAGGAGTGGGTTAGACAGGGAAGCCGCATATCGCGATACCTCCTATTTCGTTTTTACATCTGAAATCTTTAATAAAAATAATTATTTTTTGTTTAGTTATATTTGGGTTAATTATTAAATTATTACAATGTTAAATAAAAAGAAAAGATTATTAGAATCGTTCAATTTTTTAAATTAATCACTTCAAAATGCAAGCCAAAATTAAAAACAAATGTCAAAATTTCGAATGTTCTTGAATAGATGTCATTACATGATTGTCTTATAAAAAACATAGAATCTCTATAATTAAAGAGCTGAATGTATAAATCAGAGACTTTCAATAGAGAGACATGCCATTTCATTATTTTCCCATAGAAAATATGTAATACGCTGTTAATAGGCGCCCTCTGAACATTTGCAATGAAACACTCAGGCCATCCATGAATGACGCAAGTAGTAACATTGAGGCAAGGCATTATTGACGTCACAGTAAAACCTGGGCGTGTCCAGTTAAATTTTCGATTTTAATTGTTAGACATTGCAATTAAACTGAAAACTCCGAGTAAAACTTTCGTTGTACAAAGTTTTTTCAGTTTAATATTTTTTTTTTACTTATGTATTTATTTACAATTATTTTCTGGACATCTTATATTTAAACAGAAACTGCAAAAAAACATTTTAAATTTCAAGCAAGTTTATTTTGTGTTGAAAATAATTTTCACAAATGTACAAACTCATCTATGGACCGCATGCACGGTCGAGCATTGCAACCGTCGATTTTGTTTCAAAGCGAGGCTGGGCTGGCAAGCTTTAGTTAGGGTTAAGCTGTACCCATGTGTTGGCAGTACGGTGAAATTTTAGTGAGTTGTGATTTTTGCTTTTTCACTATTTATTGCTAACCTAATAATTAATCTCATAAAATGGCACATTGCTGTGTGCCTAGATGTACAAATGATCACCGCTACAACAAAGAAAAAATATTTTATCGATTTCCTACTGACAACAAACGTCGTAAGCTATGGATAATCCAAATAAAGAGGGATATTGGACCTTTATTTCAGGTAAATAAATTCATAAGTTAAGCATACATTAAAATAATTTTCATGGCTCTTAACATGTGTAATAAAATTAATAACATTTAAATAAAATTGTGTAGATGGAACAATGATTTATAAATAATTAAGGTGATTCTTATTTTTGTAGGTGACACGAAATACTTACGTATGTAGTGATCATTTTGAAGAAAAATTCAAGGAAAAAACATTAGCAGACTTACACATATTGACAAAGGATGCCTATCCTTCCAAATTTAAGTGGACCCAAGATGTGCAAAAAAGAAAATCACCAAAAAAACGCTTCAGTCTGTTAGTGTGATTTATAATGAGCAAATTGATTTATCTTTTTAAATCAGAAAGTTGTTGACTAACCTTTTATTTTAATTTGTATTTTAATTAAAAAAAAGGTTTACAATTTACTGCATGTGTCAATAAATCACTACTTTGTGGGGAAATAAATATTGCTAGTGAGAGAAAGCAAGTATGCAAACATATCAATCAACCACCAATTATTTATGTGGGCATGAAGCATTTATTTTATGTATTTTTCAAGCTAAGCATACACATACACCAAAAGCACATGCATAATAAAAAATTACCATTACTTACTAAACTTTTGCTTTTAGATTATCATTTTCTTGTCATCTGTTTAAATAACACCTTCCAAAATGTACAATAAAAAGAATTAAATTGTACATGTTTTTATTTTTGCTAATTTAATTTTGACTAATCTTGATAATCATGTATATAAGACTCCACAAAAAATTTGTATCCTCTTTGAAAATTTGCTTTAACTGTTTTTTCCAAACAATTTTCAATATCACCATGGCAAATATTGGGTAAAGACTCTAAACTCGTAGTCTAGTTAGTTGACATTTCAAAAACAGCAGTAATTTATTTGTAATAAAATGCTGCTATGCTAACAAACCGTACTGCCAACACATGGGTACAGCTTAACCCTAACTAAAGCTTGCCAGCCCAGCCTCGCTTTGAAACAAAATCGACGGTGGCGCTGCTCGACCGTGCATGTGGTCCATTACTAAATAGATTTTATAAATATTGCTTTATGTGCATTTATCATGCAAAGATATCCACATAATTCCTAATGTCTATTTTATAATTCCTATTATGAGAATCTAAAGATGATAATATTGAGCTATGCGAAAAATGAAATATACAAATGCTAATTAATGTCACATGTACAAATTTATAAAAGACAAACAATCGATCAGGAAGAAGTACGAACAGTGAAAATGTAATCATTACAGAAATCTCGAATATCAACTATAGAGAATTATAACACTTTTATATAAACTTTGCCTGCATTTCAGGTAATTGTTTTCTGGCTCTTTGCAAACTTACTCTGTATTTATTTAGCTTCATTCGTAGTCGCTTTTTTCAGGGTGGCAGCTAGTTCTCTTGCTGTTTGTTTTTTTCTGCTTTTTTGATGATGGTGTGTTGAGGAATAGTAATTTTCTTTTGACACTTGCAGTCTTTTCTTCCTGAAGTGACTCTTTGGGATCATGTTGGGATGATTCATTGTGCACTTCTGAATTACAAAGAGCGGAAGGGGCCTCGATGATCTGTTCTTGATATTGTGAAGTGGATGGTGCACCATGAGTTGATGTTGTCCATGTTCTTGTAAAAATGGTGGGAACTGCTGATTTACTAGACGGCTTCTCTTGCTGGCGTTATAGAGTTGTTCATTTGTGAAATATGCTGCACATTGTACGTAATTTTTACTGAATTTTTCAAAAGTGTCAGTAAGCAGGTCGCTTTCAAACCATATTTTGCACCTAACAATGTCAAAAATATAAAAACTTTAAGTTAACGACAGCAATAAACTAAGAAAGTATAATTATGCATATATAATGACTATTATAAAATGAAAAAAAAAGAATTGATTTATTTTTGAAAAATTTAGTTAATCAATTTCATAAGATTTTTATTTGAATTTTTACTATCTTTATTAAAATTAAAAAAATAAGAATCATAAACATAATTGTAATGAATTTCATAATTTACAATAGGTAAAATTGCTTATTTAGGATGTAATTTGATTTTTTAAATTTTTGGCGCGTTTTTCTAAATGATCGATATAGCTACTGTAGTAAAAAGTTATGATGACAATATATTTTTGGATTTCAACAATATATCGGATTTTAACAAAGTGTTTTTTCGTTTGTTGGAAAAAATGAAGGTTGGATTGTTGTTAGGCATTATGGAAATTAGCAATCTATATATATAAAAATTAATTGCTGTTAGTTAGTCTTGCTAAAACTCAAAAACGGCTTGACCGATTTGAATAATTTTGTTTTGTTTTGTTTCCTTTAATACAGGGGTGGTTTAAAAAAATAAGAATAAGGAAAACCCAATCATAAGCGGGGGAAAGGGGGATTGAAAATTTGTTAACACGTTAACTGGTGTTGCATTATATACTTAACACATTAACTGGTGTGGCACTACAAACCTAACACATTTACTGGTGTGGCACTAC
>JAHWFO010090898.1:888338-912058 GCA_023313115.1 Rhysida immarginata
ACTGGTGTGGCACTACAAACCTAACACATTTACTGGTGTGGCACTACATAATTAACCATATTAACCTCTTTTAGGGAGGGGGGTAACGAATTGTAGAGTGTGCTATTCTTGTAACGTGATATCTCCACCACGACCTACCTAAAACCTTCCCTGTGTCCATCGGAATTACCATGAGAAATTTCATCAAGATTGGTCTAGCCATTTTGAGATGCATAGCGAACAGATAGGTCCATGTGCGTTTCTTTCTTATCTATATACTAAAACTCTTGTGTGTATTTATTTATTCATCTGTAATTTATCTCCTCCTAGACGGTTTGAGCTAGCGACTTGAAATTTTCAGGGCAGGCTTATCAATAAAGGACCAGCTCTATCGCCAAAAATCAGCCCCCTACGACCCCCCCCCCTTCCCCACTTTCTGGAGTTTTCATTTAAAATTATCTGCTTTTGCTTTGTAATTCCCCTCAACAGATGGCGCGGGCGGGCGAAGCCACGGGTAACAAGTAGTTTATAAATAAGATATTTACTGTAAATAAACGTACCTCTCAGACTCAGTTTGAAATCTAAAGAACGAAAGGTGCTTTACACCACGACGATGGGCACAAAATTGTGCAGCACACCGCTGAACAGACAAGCCTTAATAAAACAATCTGACAAGTTCTATGATGGTTTTCGCTCCTTGAATTGATCGTTGCTAAACTTTGAACGTCTAGCGAAACTTATAATCGATACTATGACGTCGTTGTCGTCGTCGTTAGAGTGCCGTCTGAACATATCCAATGAAACACCTAAGAGTTCATATTACATGAAAATTAAGTAAATGACATGTCTCCTTCTTGGAAGTCTCTAGTATAAATGTACATTAGCACAGCCTCAGCTGTAAAATTACTCATGCATTTAAGACCTTTCATTCATAAAAAAGAAAGAAGAGGAGCTTCACTGTGATTGGTTACAGTGGGAATTGATGCCATGGACGGCAACTGACATGAAATTGCGTCATAGCACCAAATTTGAATCACTGAAATCTCTACATTGGGTTCAAGAAAAAAATCATAATATATTAATTATTTTTTAGAATTCGTAAAAAAATTCAATTATTCACGTTTTTGAATTAAGTTGTTGATTGAGAACATTTTTAGTTTTTTTGATAAAAAATCTTATTATTATTGATAAAAAATAACGAGGGTTAGGGCAACTATTTACTAAACAGGTGGTGGCCTTACAGTATAACAGAGGGACATCAGGAGTTCCAACTAGTTTCGCCATTTATTCCCGGCTTTGTCAAGGATCAAAGAGCAACTATTTATTTTCTCATAGCTAAAGGATGGTATCACAAAATGTCATATGTCTCGAGGAAACCGTTCATTCATAGTATATTTCCACAACACCAGATGACTCTGTGATTTCCTTTTGTTGCATTGAGAACAATATTAAATCAGTTCTTAGTCAACCGCCGTGCAGGATGGATGTATCCCGAGTTGAACAATGCTCGTCTCTTAATATAGCCGGTCTCCGCTGGCTATGGTAAGACTTGGAGCACCCACTATAGATGGTATGCATGATGACGTCACGCATCAAAGAAACTTGTTTTGCCGCCATGATTGAGACCAAGTTGAGACCTTCGAGCATAGAAATAGAAGGAATATGCTCGAAGATTGAGATCAAACAAATGAAAAAAAATAAATAAAACAAATCAGCACCCCTTTTTACTTTAAAAGGCCAATTGCAAAGTAAAAAATAATTTTTGGTGCCTCTCATTAAAATAGGAATTCATAAAGTTATAAAAAGGCAAAAGTATGGCGGAACGTAAAATACAATAAGACAATAAATTTTTTTATCTATCTCAGAAAGCCCTAAAATTTTTAAAACTAAAAATAACGTAAGAGCATATGAAAAATATGCAAAAAAAATAATAATAATTAAATAATTCTGAAACAAAATTTGAAAATTTAAAAAAATAAAATTAAGAAAAGAAAAACAAACTTAAAAAAAATAAATCGAATGATACAGCAGAAGGAGAAAATAAAAGTTTACAATTACAATAATTTTTAAAAGAGTGAAAAAAAAGAGCTTATATTTAAAAAAATCTGTTAATTGAGCCTCTACTGTGTTTTTATAAAAAAATTTATGTACCCTCTCTCTGCATGTTAAATTAACCAAAAACACAACCACAGTATAAGAAATAAAGCTATGAGTGGTCCTAAGTATGGCGGATGGGCGGAGTTTTGCGCAAAACACGTCATCCACCACATGCATACCATCTATACTTTCCGGACTTTTCTCCATGTGATTTTGACCTTATACGGAGCAGAAGATGACCAGATTTCCACGTGGTGAGAAAAATGGTGAAGCGGATATGGGCGCCTGTCACATCGTTGACAGCGTATTGTGAACGTTCTGGGGACTACTTTGACGCCCTTTAGAACGGGTATGTGTGCTGTAATGATTCTGGAACATGAAAGTTGTAATGTTATATCAATTATCTTAATAAACATGAAGAGCAAAATATTTCCGTGTTGCTAAATGTCTGTACATTTCCTCCATTCCTTGTCTTTTCATCTATATATTTTGCGTTTTCCACCCACGGTCGAATTCTCACAAAAAAAAATAGTTGCCATGATTATGCCCCAATCCTCGTATAATTATTATTATTATTATTATTATTAATATTATTAATATTATTATCTGGACCAACGTGCTGAGAACTTGTTATCTGGACCAACCTTAGAGTCAAAAAAACGAGAAAGATTTCAAAAACATGTCCTAATGGAGGGAAAGAGCGAGTCCCGCGATTTGGAAGTGGTTCACCCACGAATTAGAAGTAGATATTTTTTTATCTCACGACTAAATCCTCAATACTCATCTGATACAGTGACCAAATCGGTTTCTTAAGTGTGGTATTAATATATTAAATTGTTTGAAGTTGAAAACTAGATTTAATAGTTATTCATCATTTTTTATTCAAATAGAAGAAAGTGATTCAGAAGTGTTTCTTTCATCTGAAAAGTGGCCAAAGGGAATCAAAATAATTGAGTATAGAGGATATCCAAAAAAAAGAACAATTGTTTGATAGTTAAAGTAAATAACTCTGTATAGTTAAAAGGATTCTTTTACTATCAAAATCTTAGAGGAATAAGAACTAAACTTTCTGATGTGTATCTGGCCCTAACAGAGTCAGAATTTGATGTTGCTTATTTAACAGTAACATGGCTTGATCCATCTCTTTCTTCGAGTTTGTTCTGTCCTGATACATTTATTTCTTTCAGAAAAGATCGAATTTTTAATGAAAAACAGAACTGGTGGTGGTGTTATGATTAAAGTTAATAAGAATTTTAGAGTACAAATTGTCCTCAACTGGATGGTATCCTTGAATCAGTTTGGGTGCGAATTTGGAGGAGAAATGGAAGAAGTCTGCTGATTGGCGGTTATTATTTAAGTCAATCTGTCCTGGTTAAAGATATTGAGCAACATTTTTTTGTCTCTATTAGTTAAATTGAGAAAACAAAATAGAGACATACTAATTTTGGTGATTTTAATATTCCGTCGGTTAATTGAAAAATCCATTCATATGAAGGGAATCAGTTTAAGATTTTGCAGCGGTTTGACTGTTTGAGGGATTTTTAACACAGATTAATTCCATGCGGACTGAGGGGAACTTGCTCGACCTGGTTTTTGTGTCAAGGGATACTCAATTTTCTTTCTCTCACGTTTGTGAGATTTCTAAGGTTGATAAATTTCATCCACCATTTGGTGTTCTTTTAAAAGTTGATCTTTTAAAACAAAATATCCGAAATGGATGACAAAGGAAACTATTAGGTTGATCAAAATTAACAGAAAATTGCATGCGACATGGAAAAAAGTTAAAACACAGTCTGCTTTTGTTGATTTCAGTCTTGCTCGCAAAAAATCAAAAAAATCTATCAAGGAAGATTATGATAAATTTGTTGAATCCTTGATTCTTAATAACAAACCCTAAAAGTTTTTGGAATGAGGTTAACAAAATTTATAAAAATTCCCCTTCTACAATCGTTATTGAGACAGGAGGTAAAGTTCTAACTGATACTGATGATATCGCCAAAGTATTTGCTAATCTGTTTGGAAAGATTTTTACTGGTCGGCAAATCATTGGAATTGCTGATCCTATGCAGACTGGGCTCTTTGGAGATAATTTGAGGATTGATGAAAAAGAGACTTATTTAGCAATTAGATCGCTGAAGCCAAAAAGGTCAGTGGGAGCAGATTGTATTCTTCCCTTTATTATAAAAGGCTGTGTTGAATATATTAAGCTTCTCTTAATCGTATTTTTAATAAATGTCTTAAGATAGGGTATTACCCGGATTATTGGAAATGGATAACAATCTGTCCCATATTTAAAACTGGAAGTCCATTAGATGCCGCAAATTATAGACCAATTTCCTTGATCCTGGTCTTTGGGAAAATCTTTGAAATTATATTATTTAGACTGCTTAGAGCAGAGACAGAATCTCTTGTATCTGAGTTTCAGCATGGCTTTTTCAGAGGAAAAAGTACAAATTCTAATCTTCTTTCATTTTGCAGAAATGTTGACAAGGTTCTTTATCATAAGGGCCAAATTGATGTTGTTTATATGGATCTAAGTAAGGCTTTTGACAGGGTTGATCACACTCTTTTGATTGGCAAGCTAGCAAGACTTAACGTCTGTGGTCCTCTTTTGAAAATGCTTAGGAATTTTCTTTTGAGGCATTTAGGTTTTGTAAAAATCAACGGGAATTGTACCGATTTTGGATTTCCTATTAACATAGGGGTCCCTTAAGGTAGTCCCCTGGGACGTCTACTTTTTATTTTTTTTTTGAATGATGCTTTTGATATTCTTTAAGATAAAGGGTTAATGTTTGCCGATGATACGAAGATTTTTAATATCATCAAGCAAAGGCGTGACTGTAGGGTTCTCCAGAATCTCGTTGATTCTTTTGCACGATGGTGCACTAGTAATAAACTTCAGTTTAATGTTGATAAAACAAAAGTATTGACTATTACCAGAAAAGCCAATCCAATTGAATTTTCATATAAATTGTGCGACTCTGAAATCGAAAAAGTTAAATGTGTGAAGGATCTTTTTGGATTCTCAGTGCAGATTTCATAAGCACATTGATTATGTTATCGTTAGCTGTCTGCAGCGAGTTGGGATCTTGTCCAAAATCGCAGTAAGAATTAAAAATTCTCATGTGCTTATTTTACTTTTTAATATCTATGTTTTACCAATTATTAGATACTTGATTATTGTATAGGGGAGTTGTGCTTTTTCCTCCATGCAAAGACTAAAAACTATTTATAGTAGATTTTATCTTATGCTTTTTCAAAGGTTTGGTAATATTACGGAGAATTGTTCTTTTACAATCATGTCTGAACGAACTGGAATCTCTGACCCCATGCTAATTTATAAAATTGAATGTAAATCTGGTAAAATGGTAAAATGGTAAAAATCTGTGCTCCTGAAGTACTTGAATGTTTGAATTTGGATTGTTCTAGACGCTCTAGAAAAAAGAAATTATTTTATGTTAAGTCTAAATTCGGCTTTATTAATAGCATGATTACTCAGTATAATGAATTTTGATGTCTTGATACTGATTTTTTTTCTCTATCCGAAGGTCTTGTATAAATTTGTTTTCTATAAACTTTGATTCTTGATTTTGATGTTCTATTCAGTGTTAAGCGTTTTGGCTTTTTATGTATTTTAGGAGACTCTTGTTTTGGCTTTTACAGCTGTTTTATGGGATTCCTTTTCCTTTTTGGAATAAAGTTATTTATTGATTATTATTATTATTAACAATTTAGTGGGATTAACTTCATATACCTTTACTAGTACAGCACATATTTTATTAACTCTAACAAGAGTCCTTGCATTTTGAATTTCTTTTATAATATTTGGATGAGTAAATAAATGTAATCATGTATTTGCATATCTAGTACCACAAGGAAACATGAGTTTAATTTGATGCATTGCATAGTGTTGATTATTCTTCCAATTATATTATCGACTCCATCAGGAGCTAATATAATTGCAGGGTATCTTCTGTTCACCTTATTAGGAAATCTAGGTCCCAACACAGAGATTAATTTTAATCTTAATACAGTCATCCCCTAATTATATTACTCTTATTAGAAACAGCAATAGCTATCAGTCAATCATATGTATTTCCAATTCTATCAGTATTTTATGACAAATAATCTTTTTCATATTGACCTGTTGCAAGAGCTGTTGGAGCACTCATCTCAACCTAAGGTATAGTATACATATATCATATGTGCTCACGTATAATATTATTTCTTGGAAATATAATCTTAAGTATTAAACAAATTCAATGATAGTGAAATATTTCAGGAGAGTGTACGATTCTAGGCCATTATACACTTCCATTAGTTACAGGACTACTTTAAGAAATAGTATTATTTATTACATCTGAAGATTTAATTTTTGTTTCCATCTTTTGGGCATTCTTTCACAGAAGTCTTTCTCCCACATTAGCAAGTGGATCTACATGACCCCAACATGGAGTATCACCATTTACTTCCTTTCAAATCGCAATACTAGATATAGCTATTTTACTGTTTTCAAGAGTGTCAGTAACCTGGGCACATCTTTGCCTCATAGAGGCTAAGTATTACAATCTTATTTAGGTTTCTATTTCACCACCTTTTACAGGCATTCGAATATAAGGTATCATCATTTAGAATCTCAGATTCAGTTCTGCTTTTGTCATAGCAACAGGCTGCCAGAGTATACATTTAATTATTGGTACATTATTTCCTACTGCCTGCTATATACGACTATTAGCATTATACTTTTCACTTAAACACCATTTATTATTGTGTACTTGGCTTCCAACCAAAAATATTTAATTACTAGCAGAGGTACCTGGCGTTGCCTGGGATAATTACACTTGTAGGTAAAGAGAACAATCTCAAAAAATTAAATTATAACTCCCAATTGGTTAAATAATAACTCAATCAATATAACACAGAGCAAATGGACTATTCATTCTACGAAAAATACGAAAAACAGGAAATCTAGATGATACACGGGGACTTTATCTAATCCTTCTTGACTTGCCTCACCACGGCGGAACATCACCAGATACTTTAGACTCAGGTTTTTCTTGGCCTTGACGTAGAAGCTCTTATACCCTCTTGCTCTATTCGAAACTCCAGTTGTTCAGATGTTTCAAATGCCCGTATAGCTTTTTCTGTTTTAGTGGCAGAGTTTCTCTGATCAATATTCGTTCTTTTTCTTTCCTTTCCATACACATACAGTTTTGCTAGTCGTCTGGACGTTTGAAAGGGGACTCAAGGGAAACATGCGTGACTCCTTTGCCTCATCAATAGACGCTGCCTTATTAATGATCTGTCACTGCACCATCACTTCCTGCTCATTATTAATAATTCTTGGAAAAGGACGTTCAGTCATCGCATTATCAGCATCTCAGTTTCCAAAATATACACATTCCCACAGAATATATTTTTATGAAATATTTGGATCTACCGTGCTACCAAATAAGCTAGGTGATAAGCCAGGCATGGCTTGGACTTTTTCTTTTTTCGATTAAACTTGCAATATCTTAAAATTAAACACATGAAAACGCTTAGAATTAATAGAGTAAATATTCTTAATGAAAATTTAAAAAAATTTTCTAAGGGCTCATAATGGATGGACCTTTCCAAGAATGCCACTGCTAGTCTAAATTTTTTACTCACGTAATCTTACTTTCGATGTACACTTGATGTTGTCGCAATTCCCAATCTTCTCTCGATGTCTTGAAACAAAGCTTGGCCATTCATCACTTTGTTTAGTCTAAAGGTCGCCTATTCTTCTATTTACTTGCTTACCGTTATCTCAATGCAGCACGGAGCTAAAAAAGTTCTTCCTCTGTCGTCTTTCCACTCTTTCTCAATAGTCTGCTAACTCTCCATTATCTCCAGTTACTGATCATCTTTAAAGATTTTCAAGAAATAGTTAAGTACTAAGAACTCTCTTTTCTAAGAAAAGCCTGAATAACAGGAATTCTATGCATTTTTAAAAATTGAAACTTATTTATATTGCACAAACTTTGCCTTGCATTGTTGGTCATGAGATATACAGAGTGGCCAAATTATTAAAACCACCTGACAGTTTTAGGCAGATTAGCTATTGCGTTCCAACGCTGCTGCTAGAGGCTAGATAGCTATAAAAAGGGAATGAAGATGAGGTGAACCATCGGTTGCACTATGTTTTTTTGCGACGATATGGGCAAAAAAACGATTTAATTGAGTTTGAACGCGGGAAGATCGTCGTCGCGCGCAGTGTCGGAACCAGTATCAGCAAAACAGCTAAACTTGTGAAGTGTTCAAGAGCAGTAGTTATTAATGTTTACAGAGACTGGACTACCAAGCAAAAAACTGGCTTTCAATGTCAAGCATGTAGTCGTCACAGGTTGCTCAATGCTCAAGCTGAAAGAAGATTGGGTAGAGTTGTCCAGGGCGACAGAAGAGCAACACTGCGTCAAATAGCGGCAAATTTTAATCAGGGACAAATTGTGACCGCCTCTGAACGAACTGTTCGCTGCTCGTTACATCGTTTAGGCTGTGGAAGCCCATGACCAGTTCGAAAGCCTCTACTGTGAGCCTTGAACAAGAGCAGACGTCTCCAGTTTACAAAGGAGCACAAGGATTGGACAGTAGATGACTGGAAAAGGGTCATGTGGTCCGATGAGTCACGATTTCATATGTATCATGCAGATGACAGGGTTAGAATAAGGAGAAAACAACACGAAAGCATGCACCCCACCTGCATCGCCACAACACTTCAAGCTGGTGGCGGCAGTAATATGGTTTGGGGGATGTTTTCTCGGCATTGTTTGGGTCCTTTATTTCCTCTGCACGGACGTGTGCGTGGTCAAGATTATTTAGGTATTGTCGCAGATCAAGTACATCCCGTTATGTTAAGGGTGTACTCTGACGGGGATGGATACTTCCAGCAGGACAGGGCTCTTTGTCATAAGGCTGGCATCGTCCTCAGATGGTTCGAAGAACATGCCAGAGAGTTTACCTTGCTTCGTTGGCCTGCACAATCGCGAGATCTCAATCCCATTGAGAATTTGCGGGATGAGATCGAACGGGTCATCAGGCAGCGGGATCCAGCACCATCAAATCAGCAGGTATTGGAAAATGCAGTTCTTCAGAGTTGGTTTAAATTTCTCCTACAACCTACCAACATCTCAAAGAATCCATGCCCCGAAGAATGCAAGCAGTAATAAGAACGAAAGGTGGCCCAACACTGTATTAAGGGGGTGGTCATAATAACTTGGCTACTCAGTGTTTATTATTGATCCTTGCATAGTGTTGGTGCATTGCATAGTGCGTTAGTGCACTTAAAGGCTTTCCTAACTTTAATGATTTGTACTATCTGGGAGCCCATTAGACTGCCGAGGAGGATCAATCTTTTGAGGACCAATTCACTTAGCGGGGTGTGGTCAGCTGAACCAGGTAAGTACACATTTTAATAAGTTGAAATGCAATCTGTCTCTCACATTCTTACATTTGGGTCCACTGACATCATTTCAAACACATAATTTCACTTTCCTTTCTCCACTTACTCTCTCTAGTCCCGTTACAGATAGCTTGAGCATATACGTTTTACATATACAATTCGAGTGTACCTTTTGAATGGCTCTGTAACCCGTTTCAGACCTTTCCGTCAGGGTATTCAAGACTTATCAAATTACACCATCTTGAAGAGAGGTCCTATTTTTAGAGAGAAAGCACAATTAATAATAAAAATTAATAATTATAAACTGGAGATGAACCAAACATACAGTACAGATTTTTCTATCGAAAAATGGATGGGAAAATTCTGTGACCTGGGTTCGAACCAGGAACCTCGGCTGTCATGGCAGACACCTCTAACAGCCGTATTCACGACCTAGTATCAAACCGCGTCTCAGTATCAAAAGTGAGTAGCAGCAAAAAACGGTATTCACGACGACATAAACTGCGTATCACGTCTCAGAAATAACGTCAACTTCATCGCAAATCTGAGATGAAGAAAAGTAGATGGCAAGGCTAGTATCAGAAGCAGCGCATGCGCAAAATGCCTGGAGTTGCTTTGCTGTGCGTTGAATAATTCCGCAACCTGTTCCCACGCCGCCTGCTTCTCCTTCCTCGAGGCGCCATTCGTCTGCTTATTTTCGATGGTAGGTTTAAAACGCACGACGAGAGCAAGAAGAACTTCTTTCTCCATCGATGTATATTTTTTTTCCATGATGTTGGAGAAAACAAGGAATGAAAATAAAATCCTGCAAATTTCTGCGACTTGACAGCAGCAAACGAAACGTGCACTTGTAGTGCTGCAGACTGGGATTTTTTTTCCTTCCGGCCAGGTAGGTCATGTGACTCTGTAAAGCCAATGGTAGATGTTACTAAAAAGTCCATCTCAAAAGTGAGTAGCTCTAAACCAGTCTCAGATAGAAATGGTGAATAGCAGCAAAAAATCTGAACCTAGTATCACCTGATACACAGTTTTCAGCGAGGCAGTTTGAGACGCGGTTTGCTACTAGGTCGTGAATACAACCATGACAGTTGGGCTATCGCAGCTACCCAGACAGCCATGCTGTCACAAGGTTTCTTAAAGAGAACCAAGTTGTAAAGGTTGAAAGCCCAATGGGAGGCAGGCACCTGTCTCACAGATCGAGAATCTCTTATCCAACCATCAGAAAGTTGGTGGAACTCACAGATAAATTATTAATAAATAATAATTATAAACTGTAGATGACCTCCAAACGTATGGTGCAGAATTTTCTATCATCAACTGGAAGAATTCTGCGACCTGAGTTCGAACCAGGAAGCCCAACCAGTAGAGGCATCAGCCACGACAGCCAAGGTTCCTTTTTCCATGCAAGAAAAAAGCTCACACAATCTGCCTAGATCACAACGATTTCCAACCAATTTTAAACCTTTTTTTTTACGAATTCTTCACGTTTGTGAAGCAGAAACCAGAAAATTGTTAAAATCGGATGTTTGTGCTGTGGGACCCTTTACAATACTAACGACGAACTGCATCTTTCATAAGCAGACCACCAGGGTCTTCTTTTAAAAAATCAGGGGAGTTGATTTGAAAAATCCATATCCCTCACCTTTCCTGAGGTTGAAGGCATCACAGGAGCAGTGAGACTGTTTTTGCGCCACAGTGTGAATTTTATCAAAATTCGTTAATTGAACTGTTGGAAAAAAATTAAAGTTTTGTAAGTCAAAAATTTTTTTTGTTCAAAAAAAATAAATACAAAATTTGTTGTTAGTACTGCAGAATTATATTGAATAAAATAAACTATTTTTAATTTGAACTGTTTTTGAATTAGTGGTTTTAAAAAAAAAATATTTAAAAAATTTTCTTCATACACACATGTTTGGAGTGAGTTTTAATTTTTTTGTGGTTTACTTAACTTTTGGAGTTTGCTTTGGGTTGGGTGTATTTTTTGTTGTTTTTTTTAAATTTAACTTTAATTTTTAACTGAAAAATTTGCATTCTTATTTTTAGTACTAATACTTAACATTTGTGGGACTGAAAAATATTTTTAAAATCTTAATAATATTAATAATTTGTGCATGGTATTTTAGTGACTTATTTCAAAAAATATATTTGAGTAGTTTGATAATTTTAATTTTGTTTACATTGATTTACATAGTTCCTATCAACTGAAATCATTCCTATCAAATAGCTTGAATTCCATGCTCGCCATCCCAATCCTGCTGAATTTCAGGATAAGGTGAGATCGATATTACACAATAAACCCGCCGTAAAAATCTATCAAATCACAAACGAAAAATGTTTTGCAAGGGATGAGGATTTATCAATCAGTTACCCTTACAATCACACATCTCCTGAGTAAGCGCAGTAAATATTAACTCCATTCACTCAAAACTTCGGAAAGTAAAAAAAAAAATTAAAAAATTTAAAAATCATTACAGAATTTTTTTCCAAAAACAAAGCCATTTAAACAGAAGAGTGATAAACAAGGGGTAAAAATGTGGGGCCGGGCAAAAAAATAAAAAAAAACAATCTAATTTTTTTTTTAAAAGTGAGTAAAATTTATCTCTTAAAGTTGGTCTAACACTTGTAAAAAAACAAAAGTGAAGGGAAAACTTAAATAAATCACAACCCGAGCATTAGGGGCAGTAATCAAGTTTTTTTGTATATATGTATTTATGTATTAATTATTATCCATTTCACAATTAAAACGAACTATAATAATGGTATTGTAAATGGCATTTCAACTAACCCATTTTTATGAATTTTTTTAAAAATTATTAATTTTTAAACTTATTTAAAAGTTCCCCAGTAAATTTTTAATGATTAAAAACCAATGTAAATACAACTTCATTCAAGCACTTGAATAAAAAATGTAAAATATGTAAATATAACTTTAGGTGTAATGACTATTTACTTGTAATGAACACACAAATTTAAATTCAATGTTATTCAAACGTTTAATTTAAGTCCTTAAGTATTAAAATTACAATAGTATTATGGGACCCATGGCTCAATAGGAAATAACAAATAATCGTGACTCCAAGTTCTTCTCACTTATAAAAATTAATTGTTTAGATAAAGTAGGGTCAGCAACTCCAATTAGCCTGATGCTCCACACATTAAAAGATTATCCCGGCACACAGGTCCGGCTGGAAAGGCAGTGGGTTAGGTGATCAACAGCTTCTTATAATTAGACCCTTTTTATCCCTTTAAGAAAATAAACTTATTCCCCCATGAACTCTCTTACCTTTTTAACTCTTCTATTAGTGTGATAGGAAACACATTAAATATCAAACCCATTTAAATATTAAAACTAATACTTGATGGCCATGAGAAATAGAAAGGATTGTTATAAGATTACCCAAGGACCTTCACTAAAGCTGAAGGTGCGACCCACGGCATACGGTGTCGGTGGACGACGGCTAAGCAAATGGCAGTGAATCTCACCTGGCTCCCGGCGTTGATCTAGGCACGGCCCTTGGAGTGGTTTTCATTGACGGCATCTAGTTCGGCTTGTGATCGGTTATTCTTCTCAGTTATGAAACAACAAATGCGGCTCAACAGGCA
Source organism: Rhysida immarginata (assembly GCA_023313115.1). Lineage (NCBI taxonomy): Eukaryota > Metazoa > Arthropoda > Chilopoda > Scolopendromorpha > Scolopendridae > Rhysida > Rhysida immarginata. The sequence continues at coordinate 901,441 of JAHWFO010090898.1, forward strand.
CTCGGACCCAAGTGGCTTCAAAACTAGCATTGCATAGAACTGGCATTCTTCTCATTCTGATCTGAACACTGCTCAGGAATATTTCATTTGGCATTACGTCTCTACAGTTCTAACTGATTATTAATCCGTCTATTCTTCATCAATCAAACAAGCAACCCTTCCGTTCATCTCTACATCTGGCAACTCTCTACGCTTCTCAACATCTGGAGGGCAACTGACCACTTCTCTCCATGTCTGGCGGGCAACTGACTACTTCTTCTAACAAACGTTTCTTACTTCAGAACGTCCCAAAATGCCATTCTTAATTACGTATTGATGACGTATGGGTTTTTTGGAAAAATTCTAATATTGTGATCAGTTGAGATGAGAGAAAACATTATCTCACGGATGTCAATCACTTTAGTTGACAGCCTGAAATCAGTTCTTGGACTTTCGGCTCTGGGAGATGCGAAGTCGCTCCCAACTGTGTCTCAAGTTGCTGCTCCAAGGCGGGGTGGATGAAGATCCGGTCTCAATTTCAATCTCTTTGTACAAGAAAGGAAAAACCACTCTTTCACTGACAATTGATTTTATTATAATAAATTCTAAATGCTTCTCATGTTTACTCAAGTGTATTATCTTCCATTTATAACTGATAGCTCAGGAATGTAATTGATTTAAGCACTGAAAAGTGATGGAAAACATAATAAGACTTCTAATAATGTTATGAGGAATATAATAAATGTCGCAATTGTTCATTAATATAATTCTAACTTCTTCTTCCAAGTAGACGGTAAATCCGCACATGAACATAGCTTCTTAGATTAAAAGCTGAACCAACTCATTATTTGTTGTTATAACAAAATCTAAGATCCACATTATTGGAAATTAAAAAAATCAAAACAGAAGTAAAAATTTTTAAAAATGTTGGAAACAGAAATGGTGATTGACTTGGTTTGGTTTGTTTGGTATTAACGTCCTTTTCAACTGCCATGGTCATTTACGGATGGTGTTATAGGGGACGCAAATTTTGCCTTGCAAGGGTTCTTTAACGTGCAGCCGGCAAACGACTACACGAGACCAACGGTTTTACTTCCCTTCCGAAGGAAGTGCGTGATCTCAGGATTTTCCCCCTGAAAAAATCCTCGTCGTCCTCAGCTGGGTCGAACCCGCGTTCTCAGGCATCAGAGGCGGTCAAGCAACCACTGAGCCACCGAGGCCGATCAGAAATGGTGGCACTGCAATTAAAAATTAAAAATATAGGATCTCCAAAAATCGTACCTGTTGAAGAACGAGTTCATAGCGTCAATCGGCCCCAGTCGAGACCCAAATGGGCAAGCCATTACAAAGTGCAAAGAAATCTGTATGTATACAACTTATATCCATGAGTGGATATTGCAGAGGGATCCACGTATTGAACTGTACGGCTAGACCATTAAAATTTTTAAAACTATGCTGAAGGATGTGGAAAATTGGATGTCCACATAATCAAACAAACCTTCAAAGACGTACAGGATGCCTGGGAGTTGGACAACCTTGGTGTTTAATTGGATGACTTCCGGGTCAGCCAAAGAAATCCATCAAAGTACCCTCAGCACGGATTCCGCTGTGATGCATGCTGTTGCCGGGGTCAGTGGGATGCAAATGAGGGTCTTCACAAGCAGGATCCCACTCTAAAAGTTGTGTATGACAACATACCAAGTAAAACACTGACAACTATCAGTGTGAAAGTAGGTGAGAGAATATGAGAAAAAGAATTAGAAAAAAACAACAAACAAAATAAAAAAAAACAATAACAAGACTCACCATTTGCACCTGGCATCTGTCACCATTGACCGAAGATTGATCATAGCTGTTGCATGAGCTGTAGAGACTTTGGCCATACTTTGTATTTTTTTAACAAAACTTAAAGATAAATACATATGGATGGATGGACAGATGGATGCGACCGTTTTGATGGGCTTTTTGCAGTGAACGACAGTTGAGATGTTATAATAAAAACCAAAAGTATATTTATAATAAATATTGGTGTTGGCATGTTTATTGTGCTGGTGCTAAACTTTCTCAGCAGATAGAGAGTTAATGGAAACAAAGTCAAACTTTAGAGTCATTTTTTGCACTCAACTTTTACAATTCATGAAACAAAAAATTTTAATTATGGCTGGATACTAAGAAACATTGTCACCATATCAGTACCTGGATTGGCGACCAACTTTCTCAGCAGAAAATGAGTGAATGGAAACAAAGTCACCCTTTAGAGTCAATATTTTATTTTATTTTTATTTTATTTTTTTTCGAACTCGACTCTGACAAATTTTATCAGTAAAAAAAAAACAAAAAACAAACATTAACAATAAAGGTTGAGTAAACGTATAGTGAACCAAAACACCGGTCAAAAATATTTGTCAATCAGGTAAATTTGGATAATCGAGATACACACCCATTAAGTAACCGTGAATTCGAAAAATGAACAGACGGTAATTTCATGAATTTGATAAATGAACAGACAGTGATTTTGTGAATTCAAAAACCATCCTTTTGTGTATTTACATTCGAGTAAAAGTTGACTTATTAATACGAAAATAAACTTGAAACCCAGTAGGGTGTCATATTCGCCTGAACATTTTTTGACTTCAAGGTAATTTCAGTTGAGCAAAAAAGAGAGAAGAGAGAAATCATACGTATTGGTAAAACAAAATAACCATCTTTGTCATTTTTTGTGAACCAAATAACCAGCAGTTGTAAGTAATAGTGAAACGGAAAACTTGTCTAATTGTAAAACCAAATTCACGAAATTAGAAGGTATAAACAAAAACAAGAGTTGACAAAAAGGTTGAGAAAATTATTAAAAATTTAGCAAAAAAATTAAGGTAAGGTAGATGGTAAAAAGTCAATTAAGTGAATAAAAACAGATATAAACACAAACGAAGCATCGGGGCGCCCAAAATACGGTGCCTAAACATTTCACAAGAATCACAAGAGATAACGAAACTCAGAAGTGAACAATGACTCTGACAATCGAGTGAGTAAGGTCATGAGTGTCAGAATGGTATGGGTGGACAGGAACTGATGAAACTTTCGAGAAGTGTAATAAAAATTCGTAAGCGCGACAAACTGTGTTTTGAAGACACAAATTCAGTGACTATTTTAAAAGTAATGGTGTCAGCATGGGAGTAAAGAAAATTACACCCAAAAACAAAACCAGTACACCAAATATAAAAAAGAAACGGAAAATAACGAACATTGTGAGAATGAACTAGATGTCAAATTTTCATAAGAAAACAAAAACAAATTGCCATTTGTAGTATTTGTTCAATTGAATATATATTATTTGAAATTTAATTGTAATTATAAAGATTGCATTTACAAAAAATTTATAGTAAAAAGAGTCGTATCTGTAAAAACGTAAAAAAATTATAGTAAAAGGAATCCTTGTATCTGTAAAAACGTATTACGCACAGAGAAACCATAACAATGATCCATGCAGAATTAAAAAACGTAGTAGAGTGGATGTCACTTTAAATTTCTATCCCACTGACGGAAATGGACTGTCGAAATCACATCTTTAGACACTATAAGAAGTGGGCATATTGTAACATAGAACAGACCGCGAGAGGTAGAACTCATAGAATGAGACCACTTCACGAATCGACAGTCGCCAAACGTTGAATCAGTCTCAGTGAACCATTAGGTACCACTTGAATTGACTATATAATTTTTGTGAATGTAACCATGTAAAAAGAACAATCGTATGAAAAATAAACCTAGTTACCATGTAAGCAAACCAGCAAACTTTTTTAAAACTCTAAAAAACTTTAATCAAGTCAAAGCAATGCAATTTAAAAAATTAAAAAAAATCATGAAAAAATGGTAGTAGTAAAAATGTATATATATGTGTGAAAATATATATATAAACTTGTGTGTAAACCCAGTTTTAGAGCTGCTACTTCATCATCATCAGCATCAACGATAGTATTGTCAACAGTTGCTGTAACAAAAATTAGTAAGTAATAAATTCTTGTCCAATAAAAACAAAACCCTTGCCACCATATTTTCAACCCTTAACTCCAAAAACCTCTCCCCTGTAAAAAAATTATGTCCTGTTGGCAACCTTAGCAAAACAATTTGAAAAGTATTAATATAAATCAAAGACCTTGACTTGTAAGTAAAATAATTATCTTAACTTAAACTTAACGAGAGAAAAAAAAAACCATTGAAAAGTATTGGAATAAGTATTGAATGCATTAATATAAAAATAGTGCACTAATCAAAACTGAAGTATTAAAAATTCTAAAAGCACAGGTAAAAAATATGGGAATATACTTAAACGTTACCTGATGATGATGACCCAAAAAAGTCCCACAGCAAAGAAAACACAAAAACTTAAACTTCAGAAATGAATAAAGAAAATTGGAGAATGAAGTGAAGTCAAAAAACTAAAAAGGTGGGATGGGGAAAGTAAGGGTCGGTGAACTCTTGCCACTAACCCCTTCAGCACCAGCACCCAGTGAGATCGGAATGGAGGAAGCTCAGGTGATGTCAGAAAGGGTTGGCAGTGGCGGGCTTCACTGCCACCCACCATGGGATGCTGTGAGCCATCTCAGTGAAAAGGGGCAGGGTTCCTTCACTGCATAGTGTAAGAGATAGGGGTGGGGACCGTCAGCCAGGACCACCCCCAAAAATATGACTATTATTCATAAATCATAACCAGCATGAGAGACACCTCTGCATCAAAAATATTGATTCAGATGAAATTTAATTAAGTTTAAGTAGGGGGGAGGTGTTTTAATTAAATTACACAACTATGGGTGTGGCCCATTGCCTTATGGATGTGGCCAGGTGAGAAAGTTGAAAACACCCCTCTCCACATTCCAGAAAGGCGATGAATCCGGTCATGTACTGCTCTCAATCATTCTAATCTTATCCTCAGTTGGTGACCGGAAAAAAAGCATACACGGAAAATTGCGCACACTGAAAAATCCCTGCATGGAAAAAAGCCCAAGGATAAAAATGGCCACAATGAAAAATGCGCACACATACAACGCAATGAGCTAAGGTGAGGAGACCTTTATTCATAATGAGATAGCAACATCAACAACAAAAATAAAATGAATAATAATTGAATTGAATGATATAATTATTAATATGTACGATCTCTCTCAAACGTGGGTTAATGAAAAAAAAGAAAAGGAAATAGACAAGATTTTAACTACTTAATAGGTTAAAACTTACATTTCTCACAAGCACAATTGCGACTGTTGTTCTGTGAGAACTGAAAACAAATAAAAACGTTACTAAAATTAATATTGGGTTTAATAATAAAAGAAATTGGACCGACATCTATGTATTGGAAACTTTGTAAACAATTTCCATTTCATTCAAAATTTCATTAGCGATATTATTTTTTTTAGCGATATTAATTTTTTTTAGCGATATTAATTTTTTTTCTAAAAATTAAAATATGACTGTAGCGTTCAAACCACCGAACCGAACAAACTCGGCATGTACGGGCTCCTATCATTAGGGCGAATTTTTTTGTAAATGATTTGTTTGGTTTTGATGAGCAGTTTAGGATTATTTACTGTCCCTCCCTCCAGATGTCCCCATGCCCCGATTTTTTTTGTTAATAAAAACTGAGTTTAACTTAGAGGGGTTCTTTAACTATGCATTGACGTATTTTTTAGGGAAATAAATGGGCTAAGCCTTTTTAGAGAAATTATTTTTAAAAAAACATGAAGAAATGGCAAAAGCATTCATTTCAGCGCTCCAAACACAATATAAACGTTATAAACAGCATCCTGTAATTGAAAAATGCAATTTTTTTTAATTCGTATCATCAACTCGTGATAGGCTTGTGCGAATGTTCAATTCCGCATTCCAATTTATTTTTATTTGTAAATGTATGTGCGTATTTTCAATCTTAATTTTATCAGTGAAATTTATTTATTATAGAATGCCACGACAATATCCCAAACAAAACTAGCAATATCTCTGTTAATATTTGTATAAGAAAACAAAAATATCCAGACATTGTAAACTAAATTCTCAGTAAGCCTGATCATATATATTTTCCTCGTGCAATCACTAAGGAGATTTTTACGATTTTATGTTTCGCATTCTTCTAAATGGAAACATTAAAATGAAAATATTTCAAATGCAGTTTAAATTAAGTACCGTATGGACCTTTATTATCAAGCTCTAAATAACCTCTAAAACGATGTATTACATAAACATATCACATGGTAAATAACGAGATAATGATTTTATAAAACAAAGAGGCGCCAATTTGATGACATCATCGCCTACATGTCACGCATTACAGAGTGACACCATCGAAAATATTCATCACGAGACCATTCCTGATGAAAACATGAAGCCTATTCCATGATGAAAAAACGGAGACCATTCCTGATGAAAAAATGAAGACCATTCCCATTGGAGACTATTTTTTCAACATATAACTTACTCCCGTACTATTATTATTGGTTATATGTAAGAATGTGTTATGGAAGAGCTCTAATATAAATAGATGTATTAATATAAAAAAATTAAGTTAAAATTTATAATATACTTTTGATATCACATTAGAATTTGATATCACTTATCTAATTTTAATTAAAATAAAGTTTTGAAAAATTAAATAAATATTTTTAAAGTTATATTTTAAATACTTCTTGCATTTTTAAATTTAATTTTAATTTAAATTATTTAAGGATAATTTTTATTAAATATTTAAATTTCTGAATAAAATTTACTGTAAAATACTGTTCAATTTAGCTCATTGCGTTGTATATGTGCGCATTTTTCATTGTGGACATTTTTACCCACGGGCTTTTTTCCATGTGGGCATTTTTCAGTAAGCGCAATTTTCATGGTACGCTTTTTTCCTGTGCGCAATTTTCCATGTACGCTTTTTTGTGCGCAATTTTCGTGTGCGCATTTATCATTTCCGCTTTTTTCAGGGAAACCCTCATTCTTATCTAAAAAAGAATAAAAGATTTAGAAGATCCTCTCCTTTTGAGCGCGGATTTCATCCTTATTAGACAGCCCGACTACGTTTCTCGTTACTATTTTTGATAAGTGCCATTATTTTTCTAGTATTTGATTTAGAAATTACCTTATTAATACCTATCATAATTTTATTTTTATACATAAATGTACAAGTAATATTTTACATAACAATATTATTTATTACATTGTTGTTATTGAGACTATAGTACGAATGAAAAATAGGAGCCTTAAACTGAAATGATTGGTATTATATTTAAAATTACAAAATTTGAATTGCACTCAAAAATTGCCAAAGTGAATAATTTTCAAATAAAGCTTATAGTTAACTTGCAATGTTTATTAGTTTGTTTAGATCAAATCTTGTAATCAATATTAAACCAACTTCCCGACAAGCTAGGAAATGAAACTTGACACACAAACAAGATGGATGACATTGTATTGTGATGTTCAAGTGATTCTTCCATCACATTTCTTTTTTTTCTCCCCTTTTTATTTTATTTGACTTTCAGACATTAAAACTATATTGGACCATTTAAATTATTTCTTTTTTATTAATTATCACTCATACATTTTTTTCAACGTTATTATTATTATTATTATTATTATTCAGTTCCGGGTTCTCGTCAGGGTGAGACGTGTTCACAATCTCTCCCTTTCCCATCCCAGTTTCCTCAGTTTCCCCCACCTGCAGCCACACTTCCCCGCTAATCCTAGACTGCGTTACCGTCCAACCAAGTCACCGTACAGCCGAGTTCTACCTTCTTTCCGTACGTTCTCCCTTGTTCTGTTTTTGTTTCTTTCTGTAGTCTTGCTTTAAATTTTCATTAGTTTTTTTTTTTCATTTGTTCTGACCTCTACTTCTAATTTCTTTGTTTGTTCTTATATTTACTTTTGTTGTATATACCTTCTTCACACAGTGTTTTTAAGTTAGTCTCTCTCTCCCTCTCTATTAGTTTTACCTCCATTAGTTTATCGTCTTTCATAAGTTTGTTGTTTTTTGTTTTTTTTAATTTATTTTATTTACTTATATATATTTTCTTTCCTGGCTTATAATATTTTAATATTTTCCTCATTATTTTAATTTAATTAATATTATCATTGTTTGGGGAAGCCAAACTCGGATCAAGTCCGGAAGCCAATCCCAGAGGCGGACCCAAAAGAGGGCCAAAGCCCAAGGGACTCAAATGCGAGGGAGGGAAAGTTATGCACTTGTGGGAGTATTGATGTTTGGGTGTAGGAATTTCCTTACTGTGTGACAGGTGTTTAGAATTGTGGCTTTCTGTAAGGTTTTGTATAAGTGTGGGTTTAAATTTAGTGTAGACAGGCTTTTGTGTAGCGAATGTGGAATAACCCCAGTGGCAGAAAGAACGATAGGAACAATGTGTATTCTGTTACTCCCCAAAGGCGTTCTATTTCATGTGCAAGATCCGTATATTTAGTGATTTTGTCAGTGTATGTCTTTTGTAAATTGTATGTTGGGGATGGAGATATCAATTATGTAAGTCACTTTGTTTTGCTTATCTACTAGTGTAATGTCTGGTCTGTTATAAGGGATAGTTTTATCAGTGATTATAGCTCTGTCAAAATATAGTTTATGTGTGGTATTCTCTAAGACAGTGTCGGGGATATATTTATAGTAAGGAGTGTGAATGTACCTTAGCTTGTGTATCTTAGCTAGATGTTGATGTATGATGTTGGCTACCTGGTTATGTCTGTGTAAATAATCTGTCTGCGTGAGTATTTTGCAACTGGATATGACGTGTTGGATGGTTTCCTCTGCTATATGGCGTTTCCTGCAAGACCCGTCAGTCGAATCTTTGATAATATGTTAAGAAAACATAACCTGGCAAAAGAGACTCCCTTTTAGTGTTAATAACCTGGTCTTGTATGGCAATCATGTTTCCTTCAGTTTCCCCAAAAAGACTCCCTTCACTCAACCAAAAGTTCGACGCTTTTTTGTCGACGTGTGACTGGTTGAGGTCAGAAGGATGTCTACCGTGGAGTTGCTTTCCGAGCCATGATTGAAGTTTAGTGCATATTGTAGGAAAGTTATGGGTGTTCTGCATGCTGTTCAGATTCAGAGGTGTGTATTTTTTATCAGCCATGCAGACTGCTTTGTGTAATGGTGACGTGTGTTGTTTAGAGTGAAAGAATTCTCTGAGTGACTGAGTCTGTTTCTGGTGTAGATCTGTTATGTCAATAAGACCTCTGCCTCCCTCTGAACGAGGCAGGGTGAGTCTTTCAATAGCTGCATGTGGATGATGCTTTCTGTGCTTTGTAAGCAGTTTACGTTGTTTCCTTTAATTATTATTATTATTATTATTATTATTATTAGTATTATATTACTATTTTTATATTATTATTTTCTTTTTTACCATTATTTTTATCTGCTCATTTAACTTCAATCTTAACTTATTCTTATTTTAATTATCACCCTTTCCCCTACTGACGACGTTTTCCGTCTCCTGATCTTGCTTTTTTTTATAGTCCCTCTCCAAGAATTGTGCGGAACACAAAAGGTAGCTTCTACGAATAGGGCACCTGGAACTCTCAACAATGGAAAGTGGAACCAGGCTATAGAATCGTAGCTCGGGAGCCAACCATAGGTTTCACTCATGTCGAAGAAAAATTCTACTCAGGGATCTTCAGGAATATGTCAGAAATGCCTGAAAAGCATTAGAGGAAAGCAACCGAAGATTAAATGTGCAGATCGATGTCAGTGTTTTTTTCATGCGGCCTGCGTTGGTGTGGGGAAAAATGCACTCATGACAAGCTGGATTTGTGCTGAGTGCAAGGAGAATCGCTCTCCGCTGTTGACTGAGACAGGACCTGCTCAGAATTTCGATGACTTGTCCCTTAATTCTAGTTTGTCCAGCATTAGCGATCCACGGCTTGCCTCCCAAGGGAACACTGAACTCTCTAACCTCGCTCTCGTGTTGTCGGCCATTACAGATCTTATCTCAGTGGTGAAAGAGTTTACGGGAACGCACTAACGTGCATTTTGCTTTCAAAATCGGACAAAAATATTTTGAGTAATTTTCAAATTGGAAATAAATGAAAATGCATGGAAAAGCTTATTAAAAGTATATTTTAGTGAAAATAAGTACATATTTAAAAAAAATATACATTTATTCTTCTTCATCTTCATCCATTAATGAATCATCATTATTTGGTTCGGGCTTGAAAAGTTCTATTGTTTCTTTTAAAAACGGCTGGCTTTTGCTGGGTTTCCTTTTTCTTCCACAGCTGATCAATGGATCTGATGTGAGAAGAAGCCTATTTAAGACGTCTTCGTTACATCGTAACCGCGAAAACTTCCTTCAAAACCGCAAAAAAAATTCCTGTTTCTGATCAAAATTTTCCCGACCTTAAAGGGTTAACCTTTAATTCAAGGTCGTGGAAAGATGTGGAAAATGTTTTTACTGTTATAGCAGGGTAATATCCTATAGAATACTATAAAAAATAAAATTTTACTCGATCTTCCTCGACACTATAACATAAACACCTTTTAAATTCCGTGAGATTTCTGTGAGGTCGATTCTCTTTTAAATTAAGTACATACCTTGTTCCATAGGATCCATAACTCACACTTGTCACTTTAACTACAAAAAACTATACTTTAAATACA
>JAHWFO010090898.1:953335-970445 GCA_023313115.1 Rhysida immarginata
GGTGTCGCCATCTTTTGACAGATCCGCTGATTACAAGGCAGTTTTTTGATTGCAAATATCAGTATTGTTTGATTAGCTACACGGTTGTTTGTGAAGTGTTTTTTTTTCGTTTGGCGGATTTTTAGAATGAGTGACTTGAACGAGCAAAGAGTTGCTGTGAAATTTTGTGTTAAACTCAGAAAAACTGCCACTGGACGAGTGGAAAAGGCCAGAAATGTGGACGAGAGGTGACTGGTTGTTTCATCACGACAACGCTCCAGCCCATTCAGTCCTCAGAACTCGAGAGTTTTTGGCCAAACACTCGATCACTGTTCTTCCTCACCCACCCTACTCACCTGACCTCCCTCCTTGTGACTTCTTCTTGTTTCCCAAACTCAAAAGACCTTTGAAAGGAAGGAGATTTGAGACGATTCCCGACATAAAGGCAAATGCGACGAAGGCGCTGAAGGACATCGCAAAAGAAACGTTCCAGGACTGTTTCCAAAAGTGGAAACACCGTTGGGATAAGTGTGTGCTTCGGGGAGGAGAGTACTTTGAAGGGGACCAAGATGTGTAACTTCTGAATAAAGTATATTTTGTTTTATGACGTCAGTCTACGTATTTTTTGAACAGACCTCGTACTTCCATATGGTTATGAGTTCTATTATGCTGATTAAAATTTGCTAACCAAAAACGCGTGTGCATGAGAATAATTGGACTGATCTGGTAGTTTGGATAAATTTATTTGTGCGTTTGAATTTTTGGGCTGATCTAGTGTATATGATAAATGCGCGTGCGCAGAAATATTGATGTACGTGTGTGTGATCTTTGGGCTGACTTGGTGCAGAAGAATTTTATTCAAGATATTTCTATTAATTTAAACGTGCACATTTATTCAAAATATTTCTATTAATTTAAACGTGCACATTTATTCAAAATATTTCTATTAATTTTAAACATACACATTTATTCAAAATATTATAAAGTATACATATTATTTTAAACATGCAGATTTCTCTAATATATTTACTATATGCAATACATTCAGGTCACAGGCGCACACATCTATGATGACATCATACTGGACGTGATTTATCAGAATGACATTAACTTTGATGACATCCAAAAAAACCCTGTTTCCAGAGTACTGGATCTCTTAGCTCCTCCGTGTCTCTGGTTAATCAACATTCTGCTGCACGATCCTGATGGGAAAGAACTCCTTGTTCTCCTCTGGGTGACTTACTAGGTTTAATCTGGCTCTTTTCCTAGTTCCGTGTACTTCCTTTGGTTACTTCTTGAACGAGTATAGCAGGGAAAGTATTGCTTCCGGACCACTCGTTTTGCTTTTACCTGCTTAGTTGGATTGTCAATAAAGTATCTGCATTTTCCGTTATCATCAAAGTGAACACTCTCCAATTTCTTTGCTCCTGCAATACGATTTGCCCAAATCCGAAGCCTAGAGAGCAATAGGACGTCTTGGAGCTGTTCAAACACAGATGACTCTGGTAGTAGCACTTGAAACATCCGAAAGTGTGAGTAGTAGACAGTGTCCATGCACTTTTTATTTTGATGCGTCTGCAACGGTGCCGCCACCCTGGCGTTTAATGATTGATTTGCGTTTTCATGACTTAGAGAACTACCTTACCAATTTAGTTGCTGTTCTGATGTGCAAAAATGTTCCATTCTACAAATCCTTTAATATATGGACACCATTGTATTGTCTTGTATTGTCTGCTTCCTGCATTTCGTACAACCAAAAATTTTTTTTCAATCTCTTATAAAATTTACTTCAATTCAGCTTCAAAATAAAATAAAAATATGCTACTTTGTCATTCAGTGCCATCTAGTGATATTTCAACGACAATAACTTTTTGATGAGGAGGTTTACCAACTCTAACGACAGCCTTCACACACATACAGGCTATTTCAAAAATACTGTTACGAACTTTTAGAGGAGGTAGTACGGGTGAACACGGGTTCCAAATTTGAACGCTAACTGAGGTATGAACAGAAATAAAAATGCCGCCATCAAGATCAACATGTTAATAACTCAGGTTCTTTAAATTCTAGAATGATCAAATTTGCAGTGATAATATGGTACATAAAGTTGGATACATCGTTAAAATTTGATCGAATTCCAACAAGCAGTTTCCGAGTTACGCACTTAAAATCTGCACACGTGCTTGTAATATATTACTCCCTTGTGAGCACTGTTACGATATTGAACGGAACTTCAAATTCGATTAAATTTTAACGGTATACACAGCTTTATGTTTGATTATCATAGATGTTATAGAACCTGAGTTATTAACATGTTGATCTTGGTGGCGGCATTTTTATATCTGTTCATATCTCACTTAGCATTCAAATTTTATCCCCGGAAAATCAAATCTATCAAAACGAATGGGTATTGGACAGAGAAACCAAAAAGTTTCTCTGGGCGTGGGAAACATCTAAGCAATGGCAGCTTTTTCAAAAGCAGGAAATTGTAGAACTACTGTAAACCAATTTTAGTTATTATTTAACTTCTTGAAGTTGTTTTTACCTAAAGCTGTGATTATCCCGGGCAAGTCTGGGTTCCGCTGTATAAATAAAAAAATGTTTGTTTGAAAGTTTGTTTGTGTCACCTTCGCTGAAGCAATCAATCTCGTATCATGTGGGGTGAAATCGGGCAAAGAATAGAAGAATTATCGCTGCGTTAAACAGCGAAGCCCCACTGGTAAAAATAGACAAGCTCAAGAAGCAACCATCGAAGGAGCTTCGCCATTCATTAAGAAAAGGAGCATCCAAATTAGGGAGCGAGAAAATGAAAATAAAAAGAGAAGGGGAGATTGGATGTTATTTCGCTAGGAAGAAATAAACTTGGCGGCTCGCTCCCGCTCGGTCGTCTTCCTAGGTCCAGGCATGAACGCAAATGTAGTGATAGATATTTTAATGCAAGATTGTTTAATTCCTTTGAAGCATGCTCAGCAAGGTAAACAAAAGAGGCAGTCATGGCAGTCCGTATTTAAGCTGAATAAGATTTCGGCAGAGAAGGGTTGTTCTACCCAGCACTTTTACGGCAGAAGACAGTCGTAATAATTGTAGAGGGTCTTCAGGAAGCCTGCAATCGACGCCATCACGTAAAAGTTTGGTCGGTTTCGACAGTGTCGGCAGCGCTAGGAACTTCAGGACAATTCTTGTCATGCACATGCCATATGATATGAAGTATAGGCTTTTATTAAGTTTCAGGATACAATTAATGAAATTAATTCGATTGGTGTTTTTGATAGCCCGACTAATATTATTGACATTAAACATTTTACAAGTGCATCACTCTCCCAAGCCCCGAACTGTATTGACAGTTTTCCTAGTGCATCCATTGGAACGATTAGCATCCGATGCCTTCTTTGTAAGGAGCTTCGTTCATCTCCATTGAGCCCAGCAGGAAGACTGCAATCATCCCAGTGGGAAGACCGGACCAGCGTCGCTACTACATTCCACAGATCGCAGCCAGTAGAGCCGACAGGGCCCTGTTCAACTTACCGCGCTCGGTACGCAGCTTGATGGCGTATGGTATTGAATACAACAGTCTTCTCATATTATTGTGACATTAGTACAGGGTGATTCAGTCAATTTCTAACCATTTCAGTACTATGATTTATTGACCCATTAATGTTTACAAACTATGATTTATTGACCCATTTAGCATTTAAGTATGATATTATAAGCAGTTCGGAGTTTTTATTCCCGTGGAAAAGTCTTGACGATATGCTCAATGTGGCCACCACAAACGTTTAGAACTGCTCGCAGCCGAATGGTGAAGTTGTTCATAACTCTATCCAGGATTTCTGCATCCACAAGGGTGCAGCAGTCGACGATGCTTTGTCGCAGCTGGTCTAGGGTTCTTGGTGCTGTAGTGAACATACTGTCTTTAAGGAATTCCCAGAGATAAAATCACATGGGTTTAGGTCAGGACTCGTAGGGGGCCAAAGAAAGCCACCCCCGAATCGATCTGGAAACCTGTTTGAAATGACACGATTTCCGAATTTCTGATTGAGAAAGTCTAGCACTTTATTAGTGGTGTGAGGCCTAGCTCCGTCCAGTTGAAACCATTGATGTCGAAGAGGTATACTCCTCCTTCGTAGCTCGGGGATGAAGAAGGTTTCCAACATGTTAAGGTAAGCGTGTGACGTTATGGTGCCCTCAGAAAAGAACGGACCAATGATGCCTCTTTTGGAAATCGCGTACCAAGCCATAACCTTTCGTGGATGAAGAGGTGACTTATGGATCTCATGAGGGTGCTGGGAACCCCAAAAACGAACGTTGTGTTTATTAACGTCACCTGACAGATGGAAGAAGGCCTCATCCGACACCCAGAGGTTGTCCACAATGTCCTGATTGGCTTCTAAGAACTCCATCGCAAATTGTTGTCGCTTCTGTCTTCCAGTGTCTGTTAACTCCTGATAAACATGGATCTTATACGGGAACAGGTATAAATCCTTTCTCAAAATTTGCCACGTCGTGGTATACGACAGCCCTTCTTCAATGGATAGGCGGCGAACACATTTTTTGGTAGAGGAATCGACCAACCTTGGACGAACATTTTCGACAACCTCGGCCGTTCGAACACGAGCATCGCTCCCGCCTTTTTTCTTGCCATTAACACATCCAGTGGCACGAAATTGCTTGACAAAATCCATGATTGCTTCCCTGCCTGGTGCTTCTCGACACTTATACTCCTTCCGGAACTTTCTTTGCACGGTTGTAGATGATTCTGTCTCGAAATACCTTGCATTTCTGCTCTGTTGATAAAGTGGGCGCCGTGTTTCAAAAATACGATTTTCATGCAGCGTCGTTGCAACGATACAAACTCCGAGTATTTAGAAATTCGATATGGCGCTCGTATTCTTTCAATTGTTTATCCCTAATGCACGTCATTCGAGTGAAATGGTCAGAAATTGACTGAATCATCCTGTAGTTTTTTATTTTGTTTGATATTTCTGCTTTTAATACTCTACTTTTATGATCAATACAGTTTCATCCCATCGTTAGTAAAACCTATATAAGTCGCTGTTATCTTCGGACGGTCGCCACTCCATTCTGCACATTGGGTCGTTACGTTAATTTTGACTGCAAGGAATACGAAACCCCTACGTGTTGAGCAACCTATCTTAGCGAGAAGCATAGTTTAATGATTTCCAAAAGAAGATTTATATATTAAATATTATAATATCAAATTATCCCAATTTTCAATATATGCCATTGTATATTGAGCTATTTAACTTTTATGAAGTAAATTCATTAAAGAAGTTTGAAGTACAAATCAAATGTGTTTCACCCCTTTCTCTGATCACGTTAATCACACACTATGCTAATTAAGAACGTGACAGTTTGCTTGTTTCTTATACAAATCTACAGTTTTATTCCGATCCTGAAGAAATTTTGCACACTTGATATTCAAGGCAGGAGGAGATTTCGAAAAAATATATTTATCGGTAATGAATCAATATTTATGATTACGGCAGGGCGTATTAATAGGTGATATCTCATGACCAACAGTGCAGAGTAAAGTTTTTGAAACAATATGCTCATCGTCTTGTATTAATACTAGTATGAACGTGAAATTCACTAAGAATATGCAAGGAATAACTATATTTCTTCAATGATCAACAATTCAAGGCAAATTTTGTGCAATATAAATAAGGTTCGTGAAGACTGAAGATTCCATCCCACTTCCTCGAATTATGACACAGAATTTGTAACAGTGCAGAGAATTCCGGTTATTCAGGCTATTCTTAGAATTGTTACTTCTGAGAACATAAAAGTTTCTTGAAGATTAACAGTAACTGTAGATAATGGAGAGTTAGCAGACCATTGTAAAACTGAGCAAGTGTTAGGTAACTCAGTAGTTATCGAAGTTCCCACACGGCCGTCGATGATGCAAGCGTGTCAACCGAGGAAATTGCGATTGCAAGACCATACAAACGGATGAAAGCACACGTTTTGCTTCAAAGCATCTACAGCAGAGTGCAGGTTATATAAAGAGATTATCAAGTAACGAATAACCCAACTCAATTTGTTGGAATTTCAACACTCACACACACAAACTATAATGTACAACCTCTACGACCCAAATAGGGAATTCTTTTTACAAATTTTTTTTTACCATATATTGCTAAAATTTCTCCTGTAAAAATGGAGAAACTAAAATATATGAAAACAAAATAAAAGTCACCTTTGTTAAGATAGTCTTGTGGCTGAAAGTCTTGCAGAAGTCTTGTTATTTAGAAATTTGATGAAAGTTATGTAGTCCTGCATAGACTATGGTAGATGATGTTGAGTACTCTTGTGAAGATCATGAAGGCGATTAAGGCAATAAGAATATACATAATAAAATTTGAAGATGATCGTAACAAAACACATATAACAAAATTTCAAGAGGTGGTTCAAATGATAATAGTAAATTGAATAAATGGTCTAAAAAGAAACAGGTACAAATTAACGTTTTCGAGAAATTCACCTCTCTTCTTGAGATTGAATGTTTTTAAATTATATAACAGTTGAAATTAGAAATAAATAAAATTAAATAAATAATGATAAATTCTGTGTTAGTTGTGTTTGTTTGATCCTAATTATTGACTAGGTTTATTGTTGTTTTGCATTGTTTTCTTTTTTATTTAAAAGTAATGTCCATTCGTAGTTTATTTCTGTTGATGGTTGGGCCAGATCTTTCTTATTTGAAATGATATTTATAATTTCTTTTATTAATCTTTTTTATAATTTTCTTTTTTTGCAATGATTTTTATATTACTTTAATTCGGTGTTTGGTTATTATTGATATAATATAAATAAAACAAAATAGCCAGAAACTGTGGAGACCAATATACAATATTGGAATAAACGGAAAACACAAATCCACAAAAAAATTTTTTAATGACTCAGATATACATTTGTAGGGTTCCTGGGGACAATATTCATAGATTTATGGTTGACTGAATAATTAGTCACTTATAAAGGACT
This sequence comes from Rhysida immarginata, assembly GCA_023313115.1. Lineage (NCBI taxonomy): Eukaryota > Metazoa > Arthropoda > Chilopoda > Scolopendromorpha > Scolopendridae > Rhysida > Rhysida immarginata. The sequence goes on from JAHWFO010090898.1 coordinate 960,317, forward strand.
GCGCCAGTGAATTATACTATTCACAAAGTTTATGATAATTTACGGTTTATCCCACTTACAAAAAGATACCTCCGCTTAAACAGGCCCGCCTAGAGGAAAGAATAGGCACTTAGACTGACTTAACAATATAACATATAATGTTTATTCAATATTCAACAAATGTATATAAAACAATATTGTATGAAAGGTAATGCAAATGATAATAATAATTTAAGATATGAATTTCAACTTGGCTAAGCTCCAATTAAGATTCAAATAAAATAATACAATTTGTAATTAAGAAATGACTGGTGGCAATATGACTAATTATACGTTTCAATGAGTAATCACAGTTCAAATAATCGTGTGACATACAGCAGAATGACTACCAATTAAGGACTCTTTAGACTAAACTTAAGACAATGATCAGAAGTTCTTTATATAACAATAATGATAAAATTAGTGATAGTAGTATGTAAATTAGGTATAAATGTAATTCTCAATTGTTCGGTTATATAATTTATATCTCAAGGAAATTCGGGTTGTACTGTATTTAAGATTACACAGGAACTCAAATTGTAAATTGTTCTGTTTCTCTCGGAATGTAAAATACAAATATGGCTTTAGTAGCTCCGAAATAATAAAGAATGTAAACTGACTGAGCAATCTGCTATATTGTTACGGAATAAAGATCTGAACGTAAGACTTTAATAAATACCAATAAACGATTAACTGGATAAAATACAGAATTTAGATTAAGTTACTCACGGTTCTTTACGTATAAAGTGACGGTTCTAAGATACGTTATAATTGTCCTTCCCAGGTTTTGATAGAATAATCCTTTCCCAAAATATGAATGTAATATATAAAATAGAAAGAACGAAATCATGTGAGGAATTAAAGAATTCGCCATTGAGACATTAAATTGGAAATGGGCTATACCGTGTCTTCTCAATCTGTCCGCTCTTTCGTCCTCTCTGATACCACAGCTTGGCGGGAGGGGGGTCGTCCTCTTCCAACGGAGTGGCTCACAGGAAGATCGTCTCTGGCTTCTTGTACTGGATCTGGGTACTCCACGAGGCTCGGTACACATTCTTGCAACATCCCTCGCAAACCATGAAATTATTGGAATTGATGACGCTGGTTCTCAGCTCGATAGAAACTCTTCAAAAACACCTCGATAACGCGAGCTAACTAAATTTCAACTTGACGGTTACATTTTCATAAAACTACAATGCAAACTGGATTAACACTAAAATTTTAAACTTCCCAACTGGAATCCTAGGATTACCAGATGGAGGCCGAATTAGTATAACAATTTATGAGTAGTTCGCCACACACTCGGCTACGGGAATCGTTACATTGCTACTGACTAAAATCTTTCACTTAGCATAACTGACAAAAACAATTTTGATTTCGACAACCAATCAAACTGCGGCATCCACGTGATCATTCCCTGTCTCTTTTCTCTCTTCAAAATCCAAAGTTCAATCCTTACATTCATCTTTCTTGCTTTCTATCTGTTCATCCGGTCTCCGATTCACTTGTCCTACTCTGGCCATACAACTTCTATCCTTGAATATGATTCTAACGATCAAAACAAAGCTGTGTAAACTGGCTCTTGCTTTCTCCTTCTGACAAACCTTAAAACTTGGCTCCTTATTAACAACTCCTTACACCCACGCATAAAAAATATTTAAAACAATTAATAACTTTATTTAATCTTTCTCTACATAAAAACTCTTCTAAACTTTACATAAACTCTTAATTTCTGACTCTAATTAGACAATCCTGAATGTGAGTAATAAAATAGCTCATTTGCATAAATAATCTGAATATTCAAATTCTAGCTAATTAATTCTCAAATACAAATACCTCCCCCTGCAAGAAAAGCCTCGCCCCGAGGCAGTACCTTTACCTCAAATCCTCTGGGCAGTCTTGCTTCTCCGCAGCATCTTCCATGATGAAGCGAGACAGATCGAGTCGACGCCGGCAAGCCTACTTCTCAAATGGCAACTAGGGAACTTGAGAGAAATTCATTTAGTATAATGTAATATATACTTGTTACCTAAAGAAATGGTTTATACTTGTTACCTATCATCTTACACAAAAGAAATGGTTTAGTTAATCAATTTGGTTAGTAAGAGTTAATTTTTAAGTACTAAATAACCAAAGCACAATAATAAAAGATATACGCAAAGGGTACCAAAAATATTATAACTCAACTTTCTACCTAAATATAAATGATTTCAAAATGAAAATTTATAGGCCTTCTTAATGAAATTTTTTTTTGTGCACAACACTGGAAGTTTCCTATTACACAGTTCAAAAGTTCTTAACACTCTATATAGTTCTTTCTCAATACACAGTTCACTAAAGTTCAAACACAACATAAAGTTCACTGGAATTCACTGAATACTATGTTAGAAAACACAAAGCAACATATCACGTAAGGAATACTTCAAAGTACTTGATAATTTGTGGCACAAACTTGCTTCCTGAACAGGGAAAGTCATAAAGTTTCTTCTCTTCTGCGTTGGATCTCCGGTTTCTGGATCAGGAACAATCTCAGGCGTCCTTCACTGGCATCGTCTGCCTTGAGGGTGTGGTCCTCAAACGTCAGTTGACGTGCGGTGTCGGTTGACTCGGGAGATTCGTCAGGTTTTCCTAAAAGCCAACTCATTCCAATTGTCTTGGCCAATTTAAAAATTTTTATTAAAGAATAGAAAAAGAATAGAGAATGAATGGAGTAAATGTTGTATTCCCATATATAATTTTGTTCAATGTTTAAATGTGTTCGATACTAAATTTCTATTCAAAGCAATAAATAAATGGATTAATATGTGCATGTTATCGTTTACTAATTCTAATTTTCCTATAAATGTATTCGCAGCGCAATATTGGTATTATGTCGAGGAAGGGGGGGTTCAGAGCTCTTAAACAACTCTTAGACAATAGCTCAAGTACAACAATAACACATTAATAGCTAAGCACTCGCCATTCCATCTTGTCATCTGCAGTGAACAAGGGGGTGTCATTTACTTATTATTAAGCTAGAGAGTAGATAGTCTAACCCATAGTTTAACAAACGAATCAGCTCTAAGATCAAAATATCGACTTAAAAAGATGTATCATTTATCTTAAGTGTGTATCGATTGCTCATATATTGTCTGGGATAAAATGTAAACATAGTATAACCTTGTTCAATTTATCATTCATGTAAATTTTCTATTTCTGATAAAATTTCTCTTCATTTATTTCTTTATTCGAGGAAGTTAGATTCTCCTTTCAGTGCTAATCTGGGAACAATAGTTAAAACAGGTTCCATTCACAAGGAAAAAGGGTCGACTGGGTTTGTTTAGCTTTCTCTGATTATCTAGGTCACCAGCTGGTCAAGCTTATCAAATGGAATGTCGGGTATAAATCTTGAAAGAAAGAAAATTTTTCAAAACTGTTTTTTAAATAATAATAATCAATAAACTCTAGAGGAGTGAGGATTTCTCCATTAAATTCCTATTTAGAACATGAATCATTATCTTAGTCTCATAATCGGAAATTTCTCTTAAAACCGAAAGAAAATTTAACTTGAGTAGTATATGGTCTCAATAGATGGTGTTATTTCCTGAGGCTCTTCCTGTTCGGCCTTCCATTACGTTCTCCTGCTCGGACCAGCCGAAAACAAAACAACATGTCATTCATACACTGCCACAAGGAATATTACCATCACTAATAAACGTTTCTATTTGGAATGAAGTGTTTGTTTCATGTAAATACCTTTTAATAATGAGAAATATATGCTTGTATAACCATAAGATCGATCTCGCGCCATGCAGCGAGTGGAGAACAAAGACTTTGATATGAATGTATCTGCGATGTGCACTTTGATTCACGCTATTGTAACAAGGACTGGAATAATGTAAACTGTTCATTCTGGGCTGGATTTCATCGCTTCTCTTCAGAAATTTCATACGGATAATGTTCGATCGTACAAGTGAATCGCCGGAATGCCACGAAGTCGTGCCGCGGGGGTGATCAGTCCACGCCTCACGAACGACGGGCCAGGCTCTGTACGACAACGATTGACGCATCGCTATGGATCGTTTCTTCTATTCACGATATCAACACATTCTGATGTCCAGGCATCCAGGTAGGCCAAATATTTATTTACCAAGATTTAATTTCTGCTTAACTACTCTGAAAGATATTACTGTTCCAATGCTAAAACGGTCTCTTTGATTTTTCTTAGGAATGAAGATCGGATTGGCTCAGATCTAAACGAAAAATTCAAACCCTGTTTCAAATGCAGCTGTGCATGTTGGGAACTATTAATAAAGTTTATAACTTAACATTAAAATGGGCTAAAACTTCTCAATTTGTCTTACAAAAAAAATTCTAACTTCTTAAATATGATTCAGGGATCTTTAGCTCCTTTAAGTGTGACCTCTACAATCTATCCATGTGTATACAAAATAATAGGGTTCATCAAAGATACAACATACTATCGCAGATAATACCCTATTAAACTACTAGCAAGCGGTTCCTCTATTATTCTCATAAATCTAAATATAAAGTGTGACACTTGCTCTAGCATAATTTTTATGTGTAAACAGTAAGGTTTAAGAACGAGGGTGGGGCGTGCATCCCACCTACGAACTTTAGAACTCACTGAAACAAAAAATTCTCTCAGCTGATTCGGGGTTAGCTTCTCTCGCTCTCGGTTAGTCTAACGAGGGTTGAAGAGGACGGGCGACCTCTCTACAACGACTTCTAGTCCGCTCCCTTCGGTGCACTCTAGGAGGGATCACTACATTTTAAATATCTCTCGGGCCCTACTGATTCGTTTGAGCATAAATTCACTGTGTTAATTGTATACTAAGGCCTTAAACTTATATCTCCAGTTGTATGAATCACACTTCTTCACTCGGGAAGACAATCTGTCTTGTTTCACAGTTTCTGGATGATTGCTCGATTCTGTAATTCTTAATTTTTGCTCCAACCAAAAAAAATTTCTCGGGAACTACCCCTTCGACACAATACTGTGACTTAATTCTAAATTGTTTGTTAAGCTATAACAACGCGCAAACGCTCGCATGAGCAACATTATTAAACGCCAAAACTAGTCTGAAAAAATATTAATCAACAGCTTCCTCGGGATGACCATGAAAAGGGCATCGATTGTAATTCAACTCCTCAAAAAAAATTATATACAATACCATGTCCAGGTCGCTACCTGCCAAAAGTTTGCACCTGTATCCCACCAACTTTAGTAGTAGGTAACAAGCAACTCCAGAAGGCAACGGCTTAATGTTCAACTAAACAGTTTAATTTTCTAATAATCAATGTCACAGAATGTTGCTATTACTTCGGTACTGCAATATCTGTATCACTAAATATTCCATAGTCATAAACTCCAACTCTCGGGAATCAATACGATTCAAAGTCAATCCAAGGGCCATAATAATGCTAATCATAAGGTAAGTTTCTCATAATGTAAACACAAAAAAAACCTACATTGCAGCACTACTGTTCCGAAGCACTACTGCTCTACTCATTAATTCTGAGCATTATCCTTAGGTAAAACCTAAATGCTCGCAGACTATGGCTCTAATTATCTTACAGACAAGTTCTGAGAGGGAAGGGGTACCAACAGTCTCTGTAGAGGCTGGGGCGGAAAGGGTTTCTATCAGAGCGGCGACTTTATGGCGTTCGCCGGAGCTCGGTATGCAGTTGTCTTCATTCAGACGAACTTCTTCCCTTTCCACGGGTGCTGGTTGTCTCAATAACTCGTCAATAACGTTAATGTCATCTCCAGGTGTGTTTCTTTCTAACCTTTCAGTTGTTCGTTTATCTTGAACGGACGGCAAAACCCAAGGCACTTCGGGAACGCTTCCTCTCTAACGCAATATATACGGATGGGAGGGGGGTGCATTTACTGCTCTCCCGGCCTCATTGCTTCCTCCTGGGACGGGTGGTGGCTTCGCGGGCTCCACGTTCGGCTCGGCTTCTGGCATCGCATGGGGCGGTAGGAACGAATCCTCTTCGGGACAAGTCGACGGCGCCTGGGGCTCGGGTGGCGCGGCTACTAGAGCTCGGACTTGTCTTTCCCTGCGGCGTGGCTCTTGGGGCAGGTCTCCTATCTTCGGCTTTATTCGGTTTGCATGGACGACCTTAGTTTTTCCCGTTTTCACATGTTTGATCAAAAAATTAACTGGAGAGTACTGGTCAATAATCTGATATGGTCCCTCATAAGTTGGGTGCGATTTCTTTACCAATCCTGGTTTAATTTATGGGACTGCTAAATATACGAGGTCGTCAACCTTAAATGAATAGAGCTTGTGACGCTTATCGTGATATTCTTTTCTTTTCTTATCCTGTTCTTCTTGAATTTTGTCCACAACATCGAACGCATTCTTGATGCGAGTTTCAATTTCGCATCCATAATTTTTGTCAACGCCATAATATGGTCTTCTCGGTGCGGTGATGATGTCACCAGGGAGGATGGGATCTCTCCCGTAAAATAACAGAAAAGGGCTTCCGCCTAAAGAAGAATGTGGACTCGTGTTATACCAAACATACAAAACGATAGCCATGTCGGCCAGTCTCTTTGACTTTTTTCTACGTAGTGACATATCATCTGTATTAAGACTTTTAGTCTTTCGACAATTCCGTTTCCGGCGGGATGATACGCAGTGGTGAACAGTTTTTAATACCCAAAATCTTACAAACTTCTCGTAAAAGTTCAGAGGTAAAATTGGACCCTCGGTCGGTCAACAATTGGATTGGAATAGAGTGACGCTTAAAAACACTGATGACCAATGCCTTAGCCACTGTTTTCGCAGTTCGATCCATCAATGGAACAGCTTCCGAATATCTCGAATAATGGTCTGTGACCACTAAAATATACTTATAACCTTCATAAGAGGTTGTAATTAGCCCCAAAATGTCAGCAGCAATACGATAGAATGGATGTTTTACTGGTGGGAAACTTTGTAACGGCTGTTCTTTACGTTTAGGTCGGGCTGCATGAAGCTGACAACTTTCACATTCAGCACAATATTTCTGAATATCTGCTCGCATAGTTGGCCAATAATATTGTTTGTCAATTTTGACTCGCATTTTCTTTTATCTGATTTGTCCACTGGATGGAATATCGTGAAAAAGATACAAAACGTGGTTTCTTAAACTATTCGGAATGACAACCTGTTCCCAAATCTCCTTTCCATCTTGGGATCTTTTTATATGATACAATACTTCTTCATCATCCATGAAAAAGTTTTCTTCCTTGTCTGGCCAATCGGGAGGGGATGGTTTCACGCCAATGCCCTTAAAATAGTCTCGAATCCCTCTCCACTCCTTCTCTAACTGCTGTTCCCTGGCTATTTCCTGCTTACATATCAGCGGCTCATATTCTGCCACTGCTGAGATAGGAACTCATGAGAGGCCAACGGCATTTGTGTTTTTAATGCCGTGTTTATGTACAATGTCAAAATTAAATTCGGATAACGACAACGCCCAGCGCGCAAGTTTCGAAGTTGGGTCTCTGAGATTGTATAGCCACGAAAGAGGATGATGATCGGTTTGTAATGTGAATCTATATCGTAAAAGTAGCCTCTAAATTGCCTAACGGCATACACTACTCCCAAACATTCTTTTTCGATCACCTAGTAATTCAGTTCACTCTTTTTTAACAAACGACTGCAATACGCAATAGGGTGTTCCTTTCCATCGAAGCGCTGGAATAATACTGCACCTAACGCATACGAGCTAGTATCTGTGGCGACTACAAATGGTTTAGAAAAATCCGGACTTTTTAATATTGGTGCTGAAACTAAGAGTTGCTTAAGGTTTAGGAATGCTTTCTCTATTTCATCGGAGCAAATGAAAGGTGTGCCTAATTTAGTTAATTCAGTTAAGGGCTTTGCAATGGCACTGAAAGATTTCACATGTCTCCTGTAATAATTTACCAATCCCAAGAAAGATTGAATTTTTTTAACATTCTTTGGCCTAGGGAAGTTTTTTACAGCTGTTATTTTTTCTGGATCAGGAGCAATACCATGATCCGAGACAACATGACCTAAGAATTTAACTTCGTCATTGAGGAATTGACACTTACGAGGTTTGAGTTTGAGATTTGCTTCCTGTAACCCTATAAACAACATCTTTAAACTGTCTAAATGTTCAGCGAATGTCTCATTAAATGTAATGAAGTCATCTAAGTAACAGAGAATACAGTCCTGTAGACCTCTGACTATGAAATTGGTGAATTGTTTAAACCCATAGGCAATCGCTTAAACTGAAATTTGGCGTCCGGGGTACTAAACGATGTTTTGGCGGAATCACTAATTTCAAGTTGAAAATAGCCTTGATTCGCATCTAACACACGAAAATATTTCGCCTTTCCAGGCTGACTCAACGTTTCATTCATGTTGGGTAAAGGGAACGAGTCAACAGTTGTAACTTTGTTCAATTTACGATAGTCTACAACGAATCGATAAGACCCATCCTTTTTCTTTACTTATAGAGCTGGTGCATTCCAAGGGCTAGAGCTGGGTTCAATGACCTGATGTTTTAACAACTTATCTATCATTTCCTTCATGATACCTCTCTGTGAATAAGGAATTCTGTATGGGGGCTGAGCTACAGGGGGGGATGAGCCAGTATCTATCTTATGGTGTTCGATCTTACAGCATCCCAGGTTCCACTCATGATGCGAGACTGCGCCATTAAATTCATACAACAGGTTTTCCAATGGGATCCTTTTGTCAGGTGTTAAATGATCTAAATGGAATAATTTCAAAAATTCTTCTTTTGTTAATTTAGTTTCTTTTCCTTCTTCTATGGAGGAACTTAATTCCACCTTCTCCTCCTCTGCCTCGCTCAGATGCCCAATAGTTTTGTTTGCCGGTATTGTAATGGTCTCTCCTGAATAATTTAATATTCGAATTGGGATCGTATCCCTTTGCGATACTTTGACTAGTACCTTTGCTGCTAATAACCCTGACCCTGAAAGATCCTTTGGCTCCAACACTCCTATGCGCTCTTTATACTCTTGACTCGCCAAACTGCCTTCACAAACAGACTCTGAATAAGGGGGAATGAAAATTTTGCTTTTACTACGAACAGGAATGGTATCCATAAATGCTCTGATATTTGTAATCTCCAAGGCGCCAGCCCTACAGTCTATTCTCGATTGGATGCCCACGAATGGGATGTCCGTATCTATCACCTGTAACAATCTGTAACAATCATCTCTGCCTAATATAGCTTGATACGGTATTTCTTCTCTTTTTTCCAAATGTAACATTTTAACACATACTTTTTGTTACCAAATTTGAATTTAATTGAATATATTCCAGTAGTGGGGAAGTTATGCCCCGTTACCCCAACCAATTTTATAGCGGGCTCTTTAACCTCGGTAACTTTATACCCCAATTCAATTATTTTTTGTAATACATCTTCGCCTAATAGAGTAACTTTTGCTCCGCTATCCACTAAAAATTTAACATTAATTTCCCCCAATTTGCCTTCAATCATTAACTCTCCAGGATCCTCCGAAATATGTGCCATCTGTAACGTTTCTCCTACATCTGTTTCCTTCCCCCCCTTTCCTTGGGGAGGGGGGCTGATCGCACGCTCTGAGTCTGAGTCGCCTTTGTTAATTTGTTTCCCCATTTTTGTTCCTTTTGTAACCTTTCCTTGCAATAACGGATCGAATGCCCTTCTTTTAAACAATAATAACAGTTTACCCTGTGAAACGCCTTATTTATGCAATCTTTTCTTTTATGCCCTTTTAAATGGCAATTATAGCAGATGATCTCTACACGCTTTTTTCGCATGCCTCGCCCTCGCTCTGTGGACAAACCTCAACCTAAATGCGGCGGATTTCTCCGTGCGGGCGGTCGGTAATACTCGCTCGGCCTTCTTTCACTTACAGTGCGCTCTCGGTAGGTATTCATGCTTTCTTTTCTACGCAATCGGTTTTCTATACGTCTACTGATACGTTCCTCTGCTTCAGGGCTCAATGTCACAATGGTTTCTTTCTTAACTGGATGGAAAACATAACATTCTAAACCCCATTTCTTAACAATTTCCTCTTCTTCCTCCGCTTGTTCTATTGCTTGTTTCAAATTCTCTGGTCTCTTAAACATAA
>JAHWFO010090898.1:1015577-1028430 GCA_023313115.1 Rhysida immarginata
AATCTGCAATTTTTTTTACTTTTTTTTGAAAGTTAAACGTAATTTGACGTTAAAAGCTAGAAATCACATAATAGGAATTTTCACTCTCCCCTTTCTTATAAGACGTGAAAGCAATGACGTGACACCATCTAACTTAAAAGAAGGGAACATACTATAATAATGCCATACAAAAACGATCTCTTCAGCAATGGTTTTAATTTTTGTGAAATAACTTACGACTAAAATAAAATTTACCAAAAAGTTTTTAAAAACATGAATATAAGGAATCTAATTAATATAATTCAATGATTCTATGATTCAACGGTGCCTTGAATTTTATGATAAATTCGTATTTTTAGATATTTGCTAAGTTTCTCCATTACAAGTACATATACTTTTCTGAAATATCGAATATTATTGATTATTAATAAATTTTGGGTAGATAATTAACTTCTAATTAATGAAGCTTTCAGCTATTCAACAAATGCAGTTAAAAGTTTTTTATCAATAATAGAGAATTTTTTATAAACTATTTTACCATCATGATTTCACCCTGCTTCCTTTGACAAAACCTGTGGTAAATCATTATTTTTTATTATTTTTAGGGGAAGGCCGTGGCCTAGTGGGCTTTCACTGAACAACTTCTACAAAGTTAAGCCACATCAGGCACGGCTCATCACTGGATAGGCGACCATCCGTGACCAATCTTCACCCCTCGGCTGCTGCGACCATCATACAGCAGTCGTGAATCCAGGTCCATCCAGGGTTCCAACTCGTCGGCCTCTGGCCATACAGGCCCTGGATGGACGTATTGGATCTAATTAATTAATTAAAAAAAATTAATTAATATGTTATCACATAATTTTATAATTTCAAAGTATATACTAGTAATGAAATGCATCTGAGAAAAAATATTAAAAAATTAGCAATTTAACTGTAATACGAGGGAAGATCAAAAAGTCAGTTGCACTAACTCGCCGCAGGAGAGCGCTGTGTGTCGCAGTCTTGGGCAAAGCGGAGAAAGGGACAATAACTGCGCAGACGTCGGATAGGACGGTTGCTGTGGTTTCCCGTCGTGTTTTGTGTGACTAGCGGGCTAAAAGCAATGGCGAGTCAACTGGATGTCCATTCCAAACTTGGAATGCGAGCAGCAATCCGATTTCTATGGGCCAAACGGGTAAATTGCACGGACATTCATCGTGAAATCACTGCTGTATATGGAAATTCAGCGCCCGTGTGATTTTGTTGCACGATAACGCAACACCTCACAAGTCCCGCCAAATGTGCAAACTGCTTCAGCGATTCAAATGGGAGGTTTGGCAACATCCTCCATACAGTCCTGACTTAGCGCCATGCGACTTTCATCTTTTCGGTAAGCTCAAAACGAAACTCGGTGGACAAAACGATGAGGAGGTGATAGCGGCTGTCACCGTGTGGTTACAAAACGCTGGAGGAGATTTCTATGCATCCGGAATCGAAAAGTTGGTTGATCGTTCGGATAAATGTTTAGGGTCTCTTGGGGACTATGTGGAAAGGTGAACCTACATTGTATGCTGCAATAGCGGTGTTGCTTTTGTATAGGTGGTGTAATATAAGTTTATTGTAATATACTTTATTGTAAATAAATGGCCATACCATGGAAGTGCAGCTTACTTTTTGATCTCTCCTCGTAGAATTTCACTTATATGCATTTAAAGTTTGTATTATGTAATCTGGAACTAACATAGGTCTACCTGGCTGAATTCAGCCAGCTTCACTGGGAAAGGGTTCACGGTTTATTTATATCATTTTTTTATTGTTTGAATTTTCCAAATTAATAAATTTTTTTGAATAAGAGAAAAATTGTCTGATTAAGATAGATATCATTTCATTCTGAAGCAGAACAAAAAGCGATTAAATAAAATCTAGGGTGAAGCTGGGTTATCAGGCAAAATTTGCAATATGAAGTAGGATCTTTAAAAATGATTGTTCCATCACACCTCTGAGGATTATAAAACTAACTAGCTGATAAGCCGGGCATTGCTCGGACTATTTGTTTGATGAAATTTTGCAATATCTAAATTTGAATATAAATGAAAAACATTTAATAAAGTATATATTCACTTTCGAAAAACGAAAAGAATTCTTTAAAGTGCTCGCACTACAGTTTCGTGTCCAATTGGTTTCGCCCAAGTAAATTCGATACGTTTATTTATTTATTTATATTTAAGCACAAAAATTACTTAGCTAGAGCCAGTATGGCCATGGGTCGACGAATTAGGTCTCCGGAAGTTAAATTACAAATACACGGAACTACATAAAATAAGTAAAAATTAGAAAACCAAAATAATATTAATAATAAACAAACATGCCAATAAAAAATAAGTGCTAAACAGGCGTAGATTTACGGAGTTTTAATAAATTTCTAAGAAACTCTTTTTGGATTCGGTAAAAACGAGATAAATTGAAGTTAAAGGTTGAACCCCAAACACACAGTTGAAAAATAAAAGAATCATGGGAGGAAGGCAGTGAAAACGCGAGATTAAACCCAATCTTCTAGTTAGTGACTTAACTAGTTCATTTGTATGCGTATTCAAAGACAAATCAGGGGATAAATAAATACCAAGTATTTAAAGGAGCTAGTAGAATAGAGAGGCTTAGAATTATAAAAAATTGGTAATTCAATAGGAACATAACACTTGTTACGTTGATGAAAAACCATGAACCGGGTGTTCCATAGGCTCTGACCAACTTGTTGGGTAAATAACTCGTCAACAGGTGAAGCTAGTGCCGTGAATGTTTGTTCACATATGCAGGGAGTAAAAAGAAATGGATTGTTTTTAACGAATACAGTACTGTACTTGTTTATGCAGAAATGTCTCGATATTCAGTCTTAAAACGTGTTTTTTGGTCAAAGACGTTTTATCAATGTGACCCGAACCCTGCCGAAACACTCAGAAATTGGTCTAGTGCTTTTAATTTCCTTTAGTCAGAAAGTTTTCAATAAAGATCTTTTTTCGTTCAAATGTTATTCGCATTTTATTTAGTCTATAACCTGCGAAACAACTGCAGTAGTATATTCGTCGAAAATAAGCGTAATCCATTTCGTTTGACTCCCTGCATATGTGTACAAACTTTCAAGGCACTAGCTAACAAGTTGGTCATAGACTCATAGCCTAAGAAACACCTGGTACTTGGTTTTAGTAAATTAAATAATAAGTGATTAGCAGAATTCCATTTGCTTAGCATAGACAGAGAATGGTTAATAGTTGATTGCAAATTCAAGACAGAAACATCAGCAAAAGTGAGAGTAACATCATCAGCTCAAAATATCGCAAAGGAGGGAGAAAGGGCATAAGACAAATCGTTAATAAAAAGACTGAAAAGACGCAAAGATAAAACAGAACCCTGGGGAACTCCACGATTACGTATAACAGGCAAAGAAGACTTATTAAATATAGATAAAGTATAAAGACGATCAGATAGAAAATCAGTTAACCAATTTAACGGGGTACCGGGGTTAACAAATCTTGGAATAGTCAAGAAATAAAAAAAAAACAAGAGATTATATATTGTTAAACATGTTAGACGAAACATATTCTATCAATTCGTAACAAAGTTGTGTCAATTCGTCAACTAGGAAAGAATCCGTGTTTCATAGAGAAAATTAGGTTATTAGTAAATGCGTAGTGAGATAAACGCAAATAAAAAAGCTTTTCAAAAATTTTAGAAAATAGAGGTACAATATTCAATATCCAAATCCATTTTTAGATAAGTATAATTTTAGCTAGACGGAGACATAGGAAAGGCACCTTGGGAAATAGAAACATTAAAAATGTGAGTAAGAGGAAAGGTTAAGCTAGATGAAATGAAAATAATAATATCAGTACATAGACCGAGAGGGTCAGGGGCAAGATAATGATCTTAACTGGTGAATGACCTTGGTTTTTTCTTCCGGAAAGGCAGGGAACCAAAATAAAGAAAAGGAGTTAGAAGGGACGTCAAAAGGATAGGCCTGAAAAAAGACCGAACTATGTTGCATCCTTAACATTTTAGAATATAAAAGAAAGGTTATGAGTACTGAATTATTTCTGTCTATATTAAAAGATACTAAATAGATGGATTGAGAGAGTTGAAGAACACTATTTACAGCCTCATCAGCATCCCTCATAAACATGTAACCGTTTCAATAGAGTTGGATTCAGTTAGAGAGCATTGAATCATGTCCTGAATGTGGTTGTTTGTATTGACAGTAGCAGTTTTAGCCAAAACAATTGCTCTCTCAAGCAATCAGGCAAGATCTTTACAGTTTTCTAATATATTTAGATAAACATTATTTATAACTTCTGTAAGTAAAGTTATTACATTACAATAAGCATATGAAAAATAAAATTTTCTCCAGTATTAGCTCATTAGGGAAAGTACCTGCACCTTTTCAGCAAAAGCTTCAGCAGCTGCAAGCCTTAGAAGTTGCATTCTCTTATTTGTTTTGCTGGGATTTTTATCCAAAGTCATCAGCTAAAAAATTTTCATTCTTAGTTTGTCTTGACAATACAGTAGATTTTTAGATGAGATCACGAGATATAATTACCTTAAAGGCAATCATTACTTACTTAATTGTTACTGTTAGCTAAGTTTTGTTTGTTCAAAGCAGAAAATTTTTGTAACTCTTGAGATATAAATGGTCTATTCTCTTAATCTGAATCTGTTATGCCTATTATATAAAACAACAGTGGTAGCAGAGCATAGTTCAGTTCCACTGCAAAGAAAGAAGACATTTGACTATCCCAATGACCGATAAAGAGAGGTCCTGTGAGAACAAAGGAATGAGGAAGCAATTATTCCAATACAGAAGGTAGGCTTACAAAAAGAATACTGTCGTTTTAAGAGACGTTTTCAAAAATATCATGGAAAATTACGCAGTGTCACGTTTGGAAACTCTTACTTATAAGGACTATCCGGAGTGGAGTTTACATATCGATAACATCATGAGAGGAAAACGATTGCTGTGTGCCATTCTTGATGATGAACCAATAAAAGACGAAAAGAATAAAGCATCGATGGAAAGGTAGAACAATGAAGCCTGCTCCATAATAAAGACGACTGTGTCCACAAGCTTTGAGAGGTATCAACAATGCGAAGATAGTTTGAGATAACCTAAAACAGAGATACGCTGGAATGAATCGTCATAGGAGATCGCACCTGAAAATCGAGCTTGCCTCAGTAGTCAAAGGTGATATGGAGTCCATTGACGACTACATTACTAGAATCAAAGCAATAACGATAGAATTGAGTGAACTAAGTTCTCCAGTTCCTGAAGACGAGATGATCGATTTTATCATTAATGGCTTAACCAATAAGTTCAGTGAAGCAGCTTCGACGATTTCTTCTGTTAGAGATATCACTCTCACAGAAGCTTGAGAGGTACTAGCATTAGGATGAAAGAAGATGAAAGAGCATTCTGTACTTATGAAATGCGGAGAGGAGTAAGATGTTATGGATGTAATTTGATCGGACATGCTACGAAGAACTGCCCCAATCGTAAAATGAATAGAGACATGGACAAAGAAAAAGACCTGGACAAAGAAAAATAGTCTGAAGAAACATCAGCTAAATGTTTACAACCACATAAGGAGTCTTCTATGGTAAGAAGAGATAGACCAAATATATATAGGAAATCGTTCGATCGAGAAAGCAGAAAGGACAATGGTAGCGCATGTGTCAAATAAAATTGAAGAAGCCGAGCAATATGGAACTGATGGAAGTGGATGGATAATAGATTCAGGTTGCACTTACTCATCTGTGTGGAGAAGTAGAGTGGATAATTAAACCTGAAATGATCTTAATAGAGAGTGCAAGTAATGATGTCCACATTCAAACAAACTCAAGAGGGCAACTCCGTGGCAGAAAAAAATGGTGAAACTGGAACAAGTATTATATGTACCCATGCTAAGGAATAATTCTCTCGTCATCACACATCTAGCTACATCAAGTGTCCAAAATATCCACAAGTCAAAAGGATCAAAAGCGCTAAATAGTACAGTGAAAATCCTATGCTTTGGTCGCATCCAGTTTTGTTGACACTAGGAACACATGTATGGTCGACCACAGTCAATAGAGTGATATTTACAAGTCTCTGGGAAATTTGATAAATCACTATAAGGAAAGTGGAAAAGCAGTGCCACAGGTTGCCTCTCATGAATCTAACAAATGACTTAGGACAGGTTGGTACTTCATGGTTATCAAGTAGTACTAGACAAGGAAGGTGCAATGATATGTGAAAATCGTCAGGAAAACTAATTGCCCAAGGAGGATTTAGGAATATAATCATTTATGTACAACTAAAGCGATAAAGCGATGAAAGCTATCAATCAAAAACTGTATGAGAAAGAAGTGTGGCTTAGGTGTTTTGGGCAAGTTTCAGAGCATATCTTGAATCAATGGTCAGGAATAAGATGCTGATTGGACTAGAATACATTGTTGGGGATGAAATTATATGTCGCACCTGTAATACTTCAAAAATCGTCTGGGAGCCATTCATTCGATAAATATAAGTCTGTCATCGGAAATAATGGAACTATTGCACGTAGATATGTATGGTCCTATGAAGATGGATTCATTGGAAGAAGCCGCTATGCCTTAGTTATTGTGGATGACTTCAGCAGACGTTACTTTGTCGAGCTTGTATGAGGTACCCACCAAATTAGAGGATATGATCACTTTGAGAGAAAGATCTACGCAAAAGCTGTTGTAGCGAATTCGAAGCGACAATGGAACAGAATTTGTTAATGAAACGTTAAAATCCAGCAATCGCCAGAAAGATATAGAGATGCTGCAAACCCCTACTTATAGTCCTCAGAGCAACTGTATTGCAGAGTGTGCAATATGTGTTATCAACACTATGGCAAGATATATGCTCATAGGTGCAAAATTACTACGTATATTTTGGTCCGACGCTATGTTGACAGCAAATCATCTGCATAACATAACAAAGTGAAGGACAGAGAACGCACACATATGGAAATCTGGAGTGGACAAAAATCTTCAGAACAAACATCCTCAAGGGACAAATTTGAAGCCAGAGGAAACCTTAGAATATTTGTTACTTATTCCCTGATGAGGAAGTCATTCACAATATACGACACAAAAGCCAGAAGGTTAATCATCTCCCGAGACATCGTTTTTCTAGAAGACAAGTTCGATCATCCAAATTCAAATGATACTCAGAAGGATCCCGTTTATATGTGTGCTGATCTCTTTGGAAGTTCAAAGTCGATGGACCCTGAAACTTTGGACATGGGAAATCTAGTTAACGAAAACGATAATTCAGAGGATGACAACGAAACTCATTTGCAAGATGACGACGATTACATTCCTGAAGTTGATGATGATGTTGTACCATTCCGCCAAGATTTGGACAAGAAAGACCTGCCTACAATTCAAGAAAATCAGCAAAATAGTAATGGATGATTAAACACAAGAACTGGAAGATATACAGCAACCTACAATTAGTGGCAAAACAAGTAAGCGGCGGAGGAAAAAGGATGCATGATAGAAGTTTTAGAAATCAAGAGACAGATAGATAATCAGCAACACGAAGACAGATTAATAGCACTAGGAGTAAGACGGTCTTCAAGAGAAAGAAAGCCCATCATAAAATATTCAGTGCATCTACGTTAGAGGGGAATCCCATCACATATGGAGATGTGCTACCATCAGAACACAAAGAATGGCTAACTGTAATTGATAAGGAAATGAGAGCGATGAAAAACCTTAAGTTTTGGGAAGTATCAGAATCAAATTCAAAGATAAAGCCGATTCGGAGCAAATGGATATATACCCAGGAAGCAGATACCAGCTCGCTTTATCGCCAATGGAAGAGGTCAGAGACCAGGAATTGACTTTGACTAGAATTATAGTCCAGTAGTCAGTATTGAGTCCGTAATACTATTGTTGGCCATAGCAATAACTCAAGATTATCCAGATACTTCCAGAATACCTTGATATCAGTCAAGGGAAAATTGTAAAACTGAAGAAAAGTTTATATGCTCTTTTAGAATAAGGACGACAATGGTATCTGGAATTATGTAAGATACTTGAGGATATTGTAATGAATGCAATCAAATCAGATTCATGTGTGTTTCAAGGTGTGTTAGAATGCAATGAAAGTAAATTTAGGAGTATATGTAGGCGATTTCTTTGTTATAGGTGAAACAAAGAAGGCACTCTCTAAAATGGTGGAAACGTTTGGAAGGAAGGTCAAGACTAAGAAGTCAGTGGATCAAGCAAGACTCCTGGGAATCTAGTGGATCATGGAATAATTCTGACACAGGCAACATACATCAAAAGACTTCTAGAGAGGCATGGAATGGATAAATGTCCTAAAGTAGACACGCCTGGAGTAGAGGGCAGCAATTTGGACGAATACACTGATTGTATGGGTATAGAATGGCGACATACAGACGAGAATGGCGACACACAGATGACATACAGACGAGGCTGGCGAATCCTTGTATTCGTCCAAATTGCGGATCAAACACTTTATCAAGAGATACTTGGAAGTGCAGGCAATCTTGCAAGATGTACCAGACCTGATATTCCATTCACAATCAGTAAGTTTGCACATAATAGTCAGAATCCTAGACATATACAGGGTGTATCAGGTGCGATGGTCATAAAGTACCTGGTGTTGTTTTCCACAAACTTCTAAGCATAATTTTTTTTATCCATTTTTCAAAATTCTAAAAAAAAAACGTGAAATCGTTATCCAATAATTGGCTATTTTAAATGTAGTTTTAAGCCTTCTGAGATTTGAGTACTAATTATTCTTGACTATTTACAATATTTCCTATCAACATTGAGTCAGTTTAGCAGCTTTGATGATTTTTAACTGTGATTTTTGTTAATTTATCAATTCATTTACAGCTCATTAAAGTCGAAAAACTCTTGTTTATTTAGGAAGTAAGCGAGTCTATTGACTCTGTCTCTTACCCTTTTATGGATGAATTGCCTTCAGCAGGGATAGTAAACGGCATAGATAGATTAAGTCAGAATGCTGAGAAATACGTCAGAAGGTTTAGAATTACGTCATAATAGCCAAACTTTGGATAATGATTTCAAGCATGCTTTTTGATAATTTTGAAAAATGGATAAGGAAAATTATGCTTAGAATTTTGCGGGGAACAATGCTAGGTACTTTATGACCATCAAACCTGATACACCCTATATATTATATGTCACTTTTAATATTGTTGAGTTACTTGGAAGGTACTAAATATTTACAGAGGTTGAATGAAACGTAGTGGCTGACTCGGAAGGGGGGGTTAGAGTTTGATGAATTCTGGGCGAAGACTATTTAACACAAGGGTGTATCACAGTTTATTAAGAGGAAAGAGGGAGAAGAAACATCAGTACAAATTGGAATGCCATAAACATTGTGCCACCTGCATCAGCCAGTGTAAAAATATGGCAGAACAATTGGTGGTACGCAGGATCCTTCGTCACTAATGGAAAAAGGGGACCATTGCGCGAGCAGCAGCCACCGAAATTTGCAGGGTAAAAGGCCAGGGTGTGACCAATGAACGGACAGCATGATGGTGGTTCATCTGGAGACATGGACCTGGAAGATGTGCCAAGGAGCGCAGGACCCAAAGAAGTGGATGATGCAGCCCTATGGCAACAAGTGGAAGCCAACCCAGGCAGCACCATCCGTGGACTAGCGGCAGACATCGGGACATCACACTCGAGTGTGGCTCAACATCTGCATGCCAAGGGAAAGGTCAACACGAGCTGCAAAGTTATGCCCCATGAGCTGACGCCCGCGCAGGCACAACAACGGGTGAAGGTATGTCATCCACTTATTGGAAAACCCCAAGGATGACCGCTTATTCTGGAGTATCGTGACCTGTGATGAGAAATCGACCGCATTCCGTAATCCTGACATGCTTTGGCAGTGGTTGGTTGTTGGACAATGTCAATGAGGTTGAAGACGCCGTGCATGACTTTTTCACCCAGAAACAGAGGAGTGGTTTCACAAGGGCATCTGCCAACTGGCTGATCGTTGGATGAAGACCATTGAGCATGATGGACTCTACTTTGAAGATTTGCAATGAGTGCTCCTGTCTCCTGCCCATTTAAAAGTTTGCACAGTGATCGGTCACTTGACTCGGCAAGGCTCACAGTAAAACAATGCCGCTGTCACCCAACTCGACTGGAAAGTAACACTTTCGTCCTGCAAGGGAATCATTGAAACGATCCCCGTTAACATTCTTCACATAAATGTCATAATCATAATAAATTGTTAATAAACTTTAAAACGGCTTTAAGAAATGAATCTCAAAGATTCTTCAGAGGGGGGTGGGCTATTACAATGCTCCCTGAAATTCAAAATTGGTCCATCTATTGGATGACAAATCTGCTAAACAAAGGAACGTAAAAAAGGTTCCCGTAATATCCCAAGTTTCATAATCTTCTGAGCCATACCTGGTTGATCTGAAGACACTAGGTGTCATCTTGTAGCTCTCCACGATGAGGCACAACCACACATCCCACTCACCTGCCTACACCAAAGTGATCTATCATCTCCTACACACAGCTAAATATGATTTTATTCAAACATAAAAATCATCAAAATGTTATACAGAAAAAGACTTCCAAAATCTCCGACACTCAAATAGTACATCATTCTCAATATCAATTCATCCCAAAGGTAAATCAAATAGTAAAGGCAGGGCTCAAAATTATCATTCTTAATTAATACAAAAAATTTATCAAAAAGATCATACAACATCCATGATCAAAAATAAGATTGGAAGGAGAAGCAAAAGTTTTTTGTTTAAAGAAACTTTCAAAAATGGAGAAGTCTTTTAACATCATTAAATGATTAAATTCCGTTTACAGATTTTTAAAAAAAAAGCAATGTCCTCTTATTAATTACATTAAGTCATTCAAAAAAGAAAAATGATTTATCTTCAATAGTAATCTTAGAGTTCATATAACCTTCAGAAAATCAAAGTCGCAAGCATTGTCGTGGCATTTGGAAATCATCATCACAATTCACAAAGGTAGTTTCACAGTATTATTATTCATTCATGGTTCATTATGAAAGTTTATCAGTCCTCTCAACGTCATGAAAAATTGAAAGGTTGTAGGCTTGTAGGCTCTAAAAGTTTATCATCCAAAGTCACTCACAATTTGTCATAGAATCACTGTTGCAGAGATAGCCGAAGATCCATAGTAGCAAACCGTTCTCATATCCTGTGGAGTTCATTTTTGTTGCACACTAATTAAAATATTTTTCCATCGGCAGAGGTGCTCTGAATGGATTCTTCTCACACGAATGATAATGGCAATAGAAATCGCTCCGTTGAGGGGGTTACTCCTCGTCTTACATCTCTGGTGTCTCTGGTTCAATTACGATGACCTGCATTGCTCATGAATCCAGTAGGATGATGTCATGAAATGGAAAACAAAAGGAGGGAGGGAAGATGCCTGCTTCTCTCTCTCACTCCCTAAAGTTCAATCATGATATCAAAAGTTCTTTAAAGCAATAACACAACATTACCTACTCCTATTTATATCTCTCTTGGTCACCCAAAATTTTATTTCAAAAATAAAATATCCTTTTCAAATAAAAGGAATCAACCACCAACTAGTTAAATGAATTAATCAAAGACGCAAAATGGCATTACATAATCATTTTATCATCAGTAACAAGTAATTATTTGAAGATAATAAAAATCCTCTTTTAACCACTCATTCACATTCATAGAAAGAATGATCATTCATTAATAATTGATATTATTTAACACTATCATTTATCACGCAATCATTGTTTTTTAATTTTAACATTTTTTATAAAACCCATTTGAGTCTTTATCCTTGAAGCAGGAAATAAACTCATTTATTTAAGAGAAAAAGAGAGATCGAGAAGGAAACCTTCTCCCCATTTCAGTTTGGCATTCCTTATTTATCCCTCTATCCGTTTCAGTAAATGAATTTCCCTCATTCACATCCATATCAGTAAAAGTTGTAACGTTATCAAATTGTATGCGCGCTCTTTTTTGGATATCAAAATTAAATTCGCTGCTCAATCGTGCTTTAAAAGTGCTTTAGAAGAAATACTAAGACAAAAGAATTACAAAAACGGTGCAAATAATGGATAACATGTCATAGTGTGAAATTTTTCGATTCATCAATGCATCTCCTATGCAAATCTCGTGTCAATGCCTCTGTTTGCTGTCGAATCTCTCGCAAAGACACAATCGCATGTTCTAAAGACATATGCTGAGAATTTTCTGGTAAGTAATCTAATAAAGATTTATTTAATTTATTCACTAGTTCAATAACCTCACAGAGCTCCGAATGATTAAATATTTCTTTTATGACAGGTTCTATTGAAGTATTCAAATTTGACAACAGTCATCCTATCATTATAACACCTTGTACAAATGGGAATAAAACTACGTCATCATCTCCACTAAATCAAGCACTAGGTATTTGAATTCTTCCTGTGCTGCTAATTTTAATTGTTTTACTTTCTTTAGAAAGTTGTGATCGCTGTGCTAGACAAGTTATCGTAAAACTTGTCAGTTTTGATATACTGTATATCTATTGTCCTAAACCATTGCTCTTAACAAAAATTGGTGAGGATGTGCGAACAGTATGCTTCTCGCACAGTTCGAAACTCGAAACTTCCGCTCCATGAAAAAGAGAAAGTTCACAGCTTCAGCTCAGAACTTTGAATATAGCTGATGAAGGTGAACAAATCTGGAATAAAGCTCTAGTTTTGCATTGTAGCTTGTCAATATGATTTAATAATAGATGAAGTTGTTGATCTTTAGATATGGCTAAGTAAGGCGCACGTACATACAAATATGCATAAGCATTTACATGA
>JAHWFO010090898.1:1043188-1075658 GCA_023313115.1 Rhysida immarginata
CTCGGCTTCTCTTGTTGTTCTTTACTCACTGATGAAGGAAACTTCGTTTCCGAAATGTACATCTGAGTCATTAAAATTTATTATGTGGAATAGTGGTTTTGGAGTTATTTTTCTTTCTATAGTTGTGTCCACAGTTTTTGGCTTGATTCCATTATATATAAAGACGTTTTTTAGTACTCTTTTAATAATTTCAGGATAATTCTCTAAGATTCTAATTGCCTTTGGAAAATTATCCTTTTTGCTTTGATAAAGGAAAGTCTCTATATGAAACGTCAGCTTTTTATTTTATTTTTATTTTGATTTTGATTTTATTTATTATTTATTAATTATTTTAAATGTGGATGACACCTTCATAGCATTCAACCACAGTGTGACCAAAGCCAACCACTTTTGCAAGATATTCAACACTTTCCATCCAAGGATATCCTACACAATGAAAGAAGAGAACATCGGTGTTATCAACCTCCTGGACGATTCTATACATAAACAAGAAGAAAACGTAAAGATAAAGTTCACCGTCCACCAAAAACCTGCAGCTACATGCAACATAATCCACTTTGACTATGACCACCCTCCGCAACAAAAATCTGCAGCACTGAATTGTACCTTACCAGATTACTGGAATAGACTGAAATGATGAAATACGACTCATGTTCGATGTCGCCAGGAAAAACTTGTTTCCTGACTTAGTCACTCATTCCATATTTAACAGGGCAAAGCGTAACAGGACATTATTATTGTAAAAAATTATTCTATTCTTGTAACCGTTCAGATGTTTCTATAATTCCACTTAGGTTTATTTTGCTATTTTATAATGTAACAATTATATCATTGTTATAACCTGTCAGAATTTTATGTGCTTCCACTTGGGTCTACTTTACTAGTTTTGGTCTGTAAGCCCGCCAATCAGGAATGACTACGCCCGTTCTGATTGGCGGACATCTGTCATATATCCAGCAGTTTAGGTCTGCCTTATTGTATTCATTTCAGAGTCATGAAGATGAGATTTTATTCGAAACGCGTAGAATTTTACGAAAATAAAGCTACCATATGGCTAATTCTGAATCTGTTCTTACAATAATGCTACAGCAATATCGACAAATGTGCAACCTCTAGATAAGAAAGGTTGATTTCACTAATGGCAGAGTCACGTGAAATATTTAAAATAAGTAGAATAAAAATACAATTACACTGAAGAGCAAAAACAATATGACCATCACCATAGGTGAATGAACTCGTCTGGTTCACATGGAGGGCACGTAATTATATGGAAATGGTATTTTTCTGCTGCTGGACAAGGTAAGGAACCACTCTTAGACTTAATTTGGCGAGCGATGGGTAAAACTGGTGATCTAGGCGAATTTGATTGAGGGCAGATTGCAATGGCCCAAAGACTCAGAACGAGTATCTGGTAGGTTATTCACGAACTGTCCTTTATAGGATTTATGCAAAGAGGATAAATGATGATGAAACCAGCAGTAGTTGCCAAGGTGTTGGACGCCCACGCATCATCAAAGAAAAAGGATGTCGGAGACTGTCCCACATGGTAAAGCAAGATCGGCGCCAGAAAGTCGTTCAGCTGAGAGCCCAATAAATGCAGGTACAAGTGTTTTGGAACACACAGTCCAGCTGACACTGTTGCCCAGGCTTCATTGTCTACTATATCTACATTGGGCCAGGGAACATCCAGACTAGACCATGGATAACTGGCTAAGAGTTGCCTGGTCGGATGATCGGATGAATCACAATTTCTTATTCATCACGTCGTTGGTCGTGTCACAGTACACCGACTTCCAGGTGAACAGTTGCTCCCCCCCCTGTACAGCAGGTCATATACAGGCTGGTGGTTGCAGCATTATGCTTTGGGGGACAATCTCATGGACGGCTCTGAGACCCGTAGTTGTGGTAGAACGGACCATGAAAGCTGCGCACTATATGAAGAGTTGCTCCCTTACCTGGCGTCTGGTTTCCCAATTGGAAATGGAATCTTCCAACAGGACAATGCCCCATGTCACAAGGCCCGAATTGTCTTGGAATGGTTCGAGGAGCATAAGGATGAAATCTAATTAATGTCCTGGCCAATTAACTCGTTGGATCTTAATCTGATAGAGCGCATTTGGGATGTCATGGAACGGCAGCTCAGAGCTCAATCATCACCATGTCGGAATATCTCGACTTTGCGTGAATGCTGCTTAGACATTTGGTACAACTTGTCTCCAGTCATCTACCAAGAATTGTGGCATCCATGCCAAGGCGAGTTGCTGCTGTTTTTCAGGCCAAAGGTGGCGCAACGTGTTATTGAGTAGGTGGTCATAATGTTTTGACTCTTCAGTGAATATTGGCAACAGAATAAAACAAAATCACAGTGATAAAAGTCTAAATAAAATTGACATAGACAATACGATTGATTGAAAAGGGTAGGTACTACTGCGTACTGGATACAGTCATTAATTCAGACATATGTACGGACAGGGAAAGGTTGATTTGTAAGAGGAGGGCATACGAGTTGAGACTCCCCTCCGCAAACAATTAATCTTGCGCAAATCAAATTGGAAATAAATTATCAAGAGAAATCTTCTGCAGATACGATCGCATTGTTTAAAGAAGTCAAATATAATCTCGAAACTAAATTAAATTCTAATTTTATACTTTTAGAGTAACTATTCCTTTCTTATTTACGTTGACTAATTGTTCGTATTAGAAAATAAAGAATTGAGCAAACTTTCTTTTTATTTTTTCTTTTTATTTCAAATGGTTTCAATCAGGTGGGTATAATCAGTAGCTAGAACAATTCAGAGGTAAACACGGCGAATCCACACACTGAAAAAGTAAAGGCTTCCAAGGACAAAAATTTGCTTAGACTATACACTAACTTATCTTCTTATCCAACAAAATAACAAGAGATGAAGGTAATCAGATCCAAATGTTCCATGTGGTGATCTCGTTCTCTCTTCCGTGAGGGGGCAAAGGCGAACATCACATAGAACAAAGAAAATAGAAAAAATACATGTTAACAAAACAGTTCCATGGATAACATTAAAGGAAGGTCTGAAATTTATTTCTTTTGTTAAATTAACAAACGTTGTAGTATGGCCTGTCCGGTTTCATACGATTTTTCTTGTCAAGTTCATTCGAAACTTGCTGGGTAATATCAGCAAGGGGACTGGAGAAGGGGGGGGGGGGAAGATTTCACAATCGATTTATCAAGAAGGAATACATTGTTATTTTCTATTCATCTTTTAAGCATTTATTAATATCGGCGCGCGCACGTGAAAGTGCTTTCTCGACGCACGATTGCTCAAGTGCTCATAATCTATATTAATAAATAGCGGAAGAATGGAGCTGCTTATTGGTTTTATAATGTCTTAACTTTGTACCCCTTCATAATTTCTACATTTTTTGAGGTAGAAGGTTGAAATTCGGAATGTAGATTGCTATGGCCATGCCCATCTGTACTATTTAGTTTGGTTTTGACTGGTACATTGGGATCGGAATTACGGGGGTGGGATTCAGGGAGGGCAACATATCTGTATGCTACTTAGGTATATAAATGCGTGAAATTCGGAATCCAGGTTCCTCTAGGCAAGATCTACAGTACTATGAAGGGGTACACAGTTAAGACATTATAAAAGCAGGGGGGTCGGATTTTCGGGGGGGGGGGCATAAATTTTGTTTTTAAAAACTATGGCAACATATGGCATGTTATATATCATACGTTCAGAAATGATGAAAAAGGATAGAAGATACGAGGTTTTTTACATTTTATACATATTACATTCGAGAAAATCAATTTCCTTCATTAAAAACTTAGGGAGAGGTAAAAAGTGCAGGTAAAAAGGTAAAAATAGATGACCGCAGGATCTGACACTTGCATTCCCCTACTCGGTGGGGGGGGGGGGGGGAATTTATTTTTAATAAATATATAAATATATTTCTTCTTCACAGCTAAAGCGCCTCCTTTGAATATTTACAAGATTTTATTAAGAATGAAGTTACTGGCCTTAGCTTGATGGCTACTTTCTCCTATTTTGTGCCAACCAGGATTCTGTGGAAATTCAACTTCATAGGAAGTCGGCTTGCTAAATGCATATGCCGGGTCGAAATGTTTCATCCTCTTTAAATTGCGACGCTGTGCTAAGAAGAAACCCCTTGCTTTGATCTGCTGCCATTCTCTCCTACCGATTTCACGATTTAATGAATCAACTTTCTGGGCTCCAGCATTTCATCTGAATAAAAAGAAATATGAAGTATTAATTCCATTCACAAATTCTTCTTAGTGGACTTCTGGACCAGTTTCCCTTCATTGCTACGAGACGGCGTGGTCGAAGTCTTATTAACAGGTCGAGATTGAGCAACCAACTTAATTAATTTTTCTTCATTTCCCTTTTTATTTTGGAATTCTTCTGGCCTCATTTGCATATTTTCACGCTTGGTGAATCCCATAGCTTTTCTGCTGTTTGCTTTGCAGACTCATCTATATCCCTCGGCGGGATCCGGCCGATTGCATCTTCGCTTCTTTTTATTTACTTCTATTAATGTCACCTTTGCTTTCTCGTATGATCGCTTAAATCGAGGTGACATGTTCCCGCTGCTAAACCTGCGACGATCATAAATATGCATCCTTTGGGGATTTTTCTTTATTCTATCCTTTCAATTTTTCCTCCTCTGGCTTATACTTCTTTAATGACTTTATCTTTCTCTTTTTCTCTTCTTCTGTTTGGTCCTGTAGATCATAAAGAAAAACATCTTATTATGATTTAGCTGGGTTTTCTGAACTTTTTCCTGTGGATTTAAGTCTCTTTTGTTAAACTTAATGATAAATGAATACTCTTTAACCACAACAAAGATTAAGTTGAAATAATACAACCTGGTAAATCCGGAAGCACTTTTCGAATGCCCTGCATTCATCATTTAGCAGTCTGAATTTGATACTCGAGGAAGCCTATAGCGAACTCGAGGAGGCCTGGAGGATCTGACTTTAGAATGAAAAACGCTGGGTATATATAATGAACGAAAACCAATCAAAAAATTGGTCAACCAAATCAAAGTTAGTGATTGAGTAGTTTGGAAGCCCATTTGATCAGAGATGATTCCTCTATTGGCCCCATGTCCGCGTTTAATAGTCGTTCTTTATCTGCAGTGTAAATGGCTAAGCATTCGAAAGCGTCCAACAGGTATTTTTAATTTAACGATTTTATGAATTTAACATTTTGTAAAGAAAAATCATGGCCGGTTTCTATTGAATGTTTTGCTATTGACAATTGACCCCTTCTTCCGAATTTTCTGTGTCTAAGATGTTCCTTAAATTGAGTCTCTATATTCCGAAAAGTTTGTCCCAAATAAAACATCGGGCAACTTGAACAGGTTGCGTTGTAAATTCCTGACTTCTGTAGTGGTGGGATTCCGTCGTTTGGGTTTTGTAGACAGAATTCCCACCACGGAATCCCACCACGGAATCTTAGACACAGAAAATACGGAAGAAGGGGTCAATCATCAATAGCAAAACATTCAATAGAAACCGGCCATGGTTTTTCTTTACAAAATGTTAACTTGATAAAATACTTAAATAAAAAATACCTGTTGGACGCTTTCGAATGCTTAGCCATTCACAGTGCAGATAAAGAATGGTTATTAAATGCGGACATGGGGCCAATAGAGGAATCAGCTCTAATCAAATGGGCTTCCAAACTACACAATCGTTAACTTTGATTTGGTTGACCAATTTTATGATTGGTTTTCGTTCATTAAATATACCCAGCGTTTTTCATTATAAAGTCAGATTTTCCAGATGAGGCCTCATCGACGCTACTGGCTAAATGCGCGTCTGCGCAGGGACCACGCTGGCCTGGGGAGTCCTCCGGAATCATAAAATGATGAATGGGCTCGGCAGGCGAAACTTCCTTTTCGTCTGGGGTCAGGAGAGCAGATGCCTCGGCGAGTTTGCTATCTACTGCAGATGCTCTCTCCACTGACGGGTTGATAGCACGGAACATGTAATTCGTGCTTAACAGTTCATGAAAGGGAATGATATTACGAAGAACATCTATGACCATTAATAAGCCTTCAAGAACAGTTCCTTCATATTACTTATTACTATGCTTATGAAACGAGTTACTGGCCTGAAGACGTGGAAAAATGGGGGCACATATTTGCCCCTGAGTCCATTACTCCTCTAGGATTATGTCGCGTAGCTCCCAAACACGGCAGTGAGGAATCCTTCGCTGGCGACGGCTTCTCGGCACTACTCCTCATCTTGCTCTACTATTCTTAGATGGATAGAACACTCTGCTCATCGAGCCGAACTACGGGCGTTTTCTCTTAATCTCAGGGAATGACTTCTTTTTCCAAATAACTCTTTGCTTGCATAATGGGAGGGACGACCGTTGCTTACGAAACTTCTAGAGCCAACTCCGCGCACCTTGTTCATGACTGAGCTGGTTAATTTCTTCTTTGGCCCAGCACGCTTCTTCGGTTCGCTTCCTCTCCATTGCAGAGACCGTCTTTTTTTCAATCCGTCTTGATCTCCCTGCCTTTTAAATCTTCAATCCTGACATCTGGCTTCCTTCCCCCGCTGTTCGACCAATCCCTCGCTCTTCATCTCGGCTTCTCCCCAAGATTGTCGACTCTTATTGGCGGGGTTTGGCCACTCCTTCTCTTGCTCTTTTCTTTTCTTAATTTTCACTGTCGCCTTCGTTTTTCCTCTTACATCGATCAAACGAGGTGACATGTTCCCACTGGCGAATCCGCGACAATGATATTTTTGCATCGTTCGCAGCCTTTTCTTTCCTTCCGACTTCTTTCCTTTGGATGGCCACCCATTTTCGTTATTCGATGCCTTCTCTTCTGGTTGCTCCTGTACATAATAAAAGCAAACATTATTCATATCATTTAGTAGCCTTTTCTTAATATTTTCTTGCGAGTTTAAAACCTCTTTCTTTCGCCACTTTTCTTCTAAATGATTCTTTTTATCATTCTCGACTGATATTCTTTTATTTATACCATCTTCATTATTCGCACTAAATTTACTCTTATCATTTTACTTTTTTCTTTCTTTAAAGACCCCATTTGATGAGAAAAGGTTTTTATCACCATCCCTTTCTCTCTATCATGTTAAGGGTTTCACTTTGATTACTACTATATTTTCTTTATCTTTTCCATATTTTTTCCGTATTTTCGATTTATTGCTTCATTCTCAATCCGATCTTGTCTCGAAGGTTATTGCAAAGTTTGCCTTTCTTCTTGCTTCCTTTCAAGAACTCTATTCTGCTTTCCTTTCTCCCTTTTTGCGAACGCACCGACTTCTCCCTCTTCCTTGAATTTTTTCTGAAGTTTAGCCCACTGTCTACCCTTCCTTCTTTGTAATTTTCCAAATTATTTAATTTTTCCTCTATTATTGCCAGTCTGCCAAGAATTTGTTTTAACGGATTCTCCTTCCTGTCGCTATCTTCAATTTGAATCCTGTCACTAATTTTAATCTGAATCTTAAACTTTTTTCTCTTTCTAGTCCTCTTCCAAATTCTACTTTTTCTGCGATTCCCTACTTCTGATTCTTCTGCTAAAGCATCTTGAGAATTTCCATCTTCCTCTCTGATAAATCCTACTTTATTAGGAGTCTCTGACGCTGGACTTTTTCTACTTTGATTCTGCCTCCTCTCTACTTGCACTTTTGTTACTTCTCATGTTCTAATTTTTCTTTCCCGTTGTGTCTTATTCTCGTCCTATACTTTACATCCTAATTTTCTTTCACACGAAAATCCATTCTTCATCATCATAGTAGCTTCTCTACTATTTCCAAAACTTGCACTTGCTAAGGACTTTACTATTTCTATTTCTTTAAAACTACATTCTTCCTTGTCTCTGGTAATTTTAAATTTCTTCAGCTTTGTCTCTTGATTGCATATTAACTTATTGCTCTCCGCATTGTTGGCTATCATCCTATTTGCTTGCTTTATCAAGCCTTTTTTTTAGCTTTCCCGAATTTTGGATTAGTCGCACTCTCAGCGGTTATGACTTGATTCTTCTTCAACAATACCGTCTTAATTTCTTCTTCTATGATCATATTTCGAGCTCCTTGTAATATCAGTTCCTTCATGCTCCCGATCATTTTTAATTTCCTAATCTATTCGCCTTCTTGCCTGCCCCATTGATGTAATTCATTATTTATCTTTTTGACTACTAACTTCAATATTTCGTTTATCCTATATGAAAAATGTTCATTTCTCACTTGTTGTATGGGTATGGACTGCACGGTTTCCAATAAGCAATTCCGCAGCGTGGTGATATCCATAAAACCCGATGCGTGAGCCACCGATAACATCACCGATATCTTATAGGCGCATTTTAATTAGCTATCCTTACTTATATCCTTAAATTGCTGGATTTCTTCTATTAATGGTTGTAATGTAAAGGGAAATCAAGCTTGGATTCCGGAGAGTGAGCCTGAGAAACGACTACCACACCCAAGGAAGGCAGCAGGCATGCAAATTACCCATTCCCGGCACGGGGAGGTAGTGACAAAAAATAACAATACGGGATTCTTCCGAGGCCTCGTAATTGGAATGAGTACACTTTAAATCTTTTAACGAGGATCTATTGGACGGCAAGTCTGGTGCCAGCAGCCATGGTAATTCCAGCTCTAATAGTGTATATTAAAGTTGTTGCAGTTAAAAAGCTCGTAGTTGGATCTCACTGCTGGTCCCAGAGCCATCCTGCCGGTCGTCCCTTGGTATTCTTCGTTGACTGTCTTGGGTGACCGGAACGTTTCTTTGAACAAATTAGAGTGCTCCAACAAGGCGTGTCCCATCCGCATATCCCAGCATGGAATAGGACCTCGGTTCTATTTTGTTGGTTTTTCGGAACCCGAGATAATGATTAATAGGGACAGATGGTGGCATTCGTATTGCGACTCAAGAGGTGTAATTCTTGGACTGTCGCAAGACGAACTATTGTGAAAGCATTTGCGAAGAATGTTTTCATTATTCAAGAACGAAAGTTAGAGGTTCAAAGTCGATCAGATACCGGCCTAGTTCTAACCATAAGCGATGCCGACCAGCGATCCGCCAGAGTTCCTCCAATGACTCTGCGGGCAGCTTCCGGGAAACCGAAGTGTTTGGGTTCCGGGGGAAGTATTTTTGCAAAGCTGAAACTTAACGGAATTAACGGAAGGGCACCATTAGGAGTGGAGCCTGCGACTTAATTTGAATTAACACAGGAAAAATCACCCGGCCTGGACACCTGAAGGATTGACAGATTGAGAGCTCTTTCTTGATTCGGTGGATGGTGATGAATGGCCGTTCTTAGTTGGTAGAGCGATTTGTCTGGTTAATTCCGATAACAAACAAGAGTCTAGCCTGCTAAATAGTGGTAGGACAATGAAGTTGCGGTGGTTCCTTGAAGCCCTTCCCGAGCTGGAGCGTGGTGAAGAGGGGAGACTGCTTTGCTTCTGTCGGATGTTCGCTTCTTATAGGGATCAGCAGTTCCCAGCCGCACGAGATTGAGCAATAACAGGTCTGTGATGCCCTTAGATGTCTGGGGCCGCACATGCGCTACACTGAAGGCATCAGCGTGTGCTTTACCCCGCTCTGAAAGGAGTAGGTAACCCGTTGAACCGCCTTTGTGATAGGGATCTGGGCTTGGAACTGTTCCCCATGAACGAGGAATTCCTAGTAGGCGCGAGTCATAAGCTCGCGTCGATTACGTCCCTGCCCTTTGTACACACTGCCCGTCGCTACTACCGATCGAATGATACAGTGAGGTCTTCGAACTAGCAGTCGCTGCGACTCTCGGGAAGATGACAGAACTTGACCATTTAGAGGAAGTAAAAGTCGTAACAAGGTTTCCGTACGTGAACCTGCAGAAGGATCATTATTGTAAGATTTATTAAAATCTTGCTACGGGTTGCTCGTCTGTACTCGATCCCATACACTGCTTCTGACAGTTGTGGTAAAGCAGGCTAACAGTAGGAGTGCACTGCATAGGAGGTTGAAATCTCGAAGTCCAGATGCCAGTGTTCTTAAAGGTGTCTGGCGGCAGCCATCCTCACAGGGATGGCGGCGACCTCCCAGGGTCAGCTGCATCAGCAGGTGCCCGACCATGATAGGGGCTTGGCTCTGGGTCTCCCAATCCGATGAAGTTTGGTTTGAGGGCTGGCTCTGAGGCTGGCCGCAAAGCACCCATTTTTTTAACGAGGAGGGCGCCGGCTTGCAGGTCGGCAAAGGCTTTTGCATGTGGTTTCTTTATCTTGCTGCTGCCTTTGTTTGTGAGAGATTCACGTTTCGTGGGACGTGTCACAGGACTGATTCTTTACTGGTAGGCAAAAAGATTTAAAGAGGCTCACTTGCAAAGAACGTTCGGTTAGGAAAGACACGGAAATGCTCCTGCTAAGAGAAGGGCGACTGCTAAAAGCCCATCCACTTTTGACTAGCGTCTACATCTATAATTATGGCTGGGAAAAGCGTCTGGTGAAAAGACAGTGGGCTGTAGTCATTAACTTCGGTGGGAAACTTTCTGGCACGCGCCTTCTTGAGTGTTGGTCTGTCAACAGGGGGCCGCCAATTTCTATTTTCTTTTCTCGGCACGAGTACAAAGACGAGAGAATTCCCGTGGCTGGGACGAGTCTTAGTTAACGTTAATTTAGCTCAACCCGTGCTTTGGCAATTGGTCGTGGATGAACGAGGCTTATCTATATTTCTTTAACAACTCCAAGCGGTGGATAACTCGGCTCGTGGATCGATGAAGAACGCAGCCAACTGCGTGAAGTAATGTGAATTGCAGGACACATTAAACATCGATGTTTCGAACGCACATTGCAGCCCCAGGTTTATCCCAGGGCCATGTCTGCCTGAGGGTCGGTAGATTTTTTTCTCGCCAGTATTACTTGTGAAGCCAGATGACCCTGCATCTCGTTGGAGAACGTCTTTCCTCTTATCCGAGGTAGAGACGCATCCTGCTAGAAAAGACCTGAAAATTTGGTTGCTGGCTCATGGACATCAGAGTGTTTGAAGGCCAAAGAATAGTAGAGGATGAGGGGAAGGGAAAAGGAGGCAGCCTCTTGTGTCCATGCCGTCACTAGAAATCAATTCGACCTCAGATCAGATGAGATAACCCAATGAATTTAAGCATATAAGTAAGTGGAGGAAAAGAAACTAATGAGGATTCCCTTAGTAACGGCGAGTGAATGGGGAAGAGCCCAGCGCCCAAGCCCTCGCCTGTAGTGGACGACGGGCAATGTGGCGTTTGGGAGGAGCCTCTCCCAGCAGATCGTGAAAGCCTAAGTCCCACTGACTGAGGCCACTAGCCATGCTGGGTGCAAGGCCCGTTTGGCTTGTCGTTGTGTCTGCCGGAGGGCTCTCTCCCTGGAGTTGGGTTGCTAGGGAGTGCAGCCCTAAGTGGCTAAATACTTCCACGAGACCGATAGCAAATAGGTACCATGAGGGAAAGTTGCAAAGAACTTTGAAGAGAGAGTTCAAGAGTACGTGAAACCAATCAGAGGTCAAATGCGGGGATTCAACCTGCCCGCAGGATGACGACCTTTGCCGTGTACAGATCTGAGAAGAGCTGTACATGCAATGCCTAGCTGACAGTTGGCCCGTAAGAAAAGTGGTCTTGCGGCAGGACAACAGCAGATATCCGTTGCCGACGAGCTCTTTCTACTAGGGGGAAAAATGTCGGATGGTGTTACAGCCAGTCTCTGCTCTGGCTGCTGCCTGACCGAGGCCCTGCGTGCCCGCACACGATGCGCGGTATTGCCCGTCTGGTAGGTCGAGGCTGGCAGGTACTGATCGCCACTCTTCTGGTGGTCGGCTGTCCCGTTGGCTCACTGGTGGTCAGGCATTGCTGCTTGAGGCCCACTCGACCCGTCTTTAAACATGGACCAAGGAGTCTAACACGTGCGCAAGTCAAAGAGTTACTCGCAAAAAATTACGAAACCCTAAGGCACAATGAAAGAGAAGGTCAGGCCTGATCGAGGCAGGATCCATCCAGCCGCTTCTTGTCTGCGAGATGGAGCCAAAGCGCACACGTTGGGACCCAAAAGATGGTGAACTATGCTCGGGCAGGACGAAGCCGGAGCAAACTCTAGTGGAGGTCCGTAGTGATTCTGTCGTGCAAATCGATCGTCGGACCCGAGTATAGGGGTGAAAGACTAATCTAGTAGCTGGTTAGCTCCTAAGTTTCCCTCAGGATAGCTGATGATCGGTGAGGAATGCAGTCTCATCCGTTGAGGAACGCAGTCTCATTCATGGGTGAGAATGCTGGCTTGCTTGACTGAAGTTGGCAAGAGATTGCGAGTGCCCAGTGGGCCATTTTTGGTAAGCAAAACTGGCGCTGTGGGATGAACTAAACGCTGGGTTATGGCACCCAATGCTGATGCTCATGAGACCCCATGAAAGGTGTTGGTTGCTAAGCACAGCAGGCCATGGAAGTGGGAATCTGCTGAGGAGTGTGTAACAACTCATATGTCGAAGCAACTAGCCCTGAAAATGGATGGCGCTCTAGCATCAAGCACATACCAAGCCACCGGGGCAAATAGTTTTCTGGTAAGCCAAAAGCCCCGGCGAGTAAGAGTGTCACGGCGGTGTGCGTTGAAGGTGCCGGGCGTGGGCCTGCCTGGAGCCGTTGCCAGTGCAGATCTTGGTGGTAGTAGCAAATACTCATATGAGAACCTTGAGGACTGAAGTGGTGAAGGGTTCCCTATGAACAGCAGTTGAACATCGATCAGTCCTCTAAGGAATAGGCGAAACCCGTTCTGAACTGGGGTGTCAGTGCAAAAAAAAATTGTGAATGACCCCGATAGTCCAAAAGGGAATCGGGTTAATATTCCCAAACCTGGATGCGGAGACCAGATCCTCTTGTGTCCGATACAGTAATGCAAACAAGCTCGGAGACGTTGGCAGGAGTCGCGGGAAGAGTTGTCTTTTCTTTGTAAGGAGTGGACTCCTTGGAATCGGCTCGCCTGGAAAGAGGGATGTTGTTCCCGTAAAGCACCGTGGCTCTTGCTGTGTCCGGAGCGCTTCCGCTAGCCCTTGAAACTCCGAGGGAGAGTAAATGATTTTCGCACCGGGCCATACCCAAGGCCATATCCACAACAGGTCTCCAAGGTGAACAGCCTCTAGTGGATAGAACAATGTAGGTAAGGGCAGTCGACAATTCAGATTCGTGACTTCAGGACAAGGATTGGATCTGAGAGCTGGGTGAGTTGGGGCCACGATCAGAATAAGTGATTAACTGAAAACTGGACTGCGATGTGTCTTGGAAGGGCCGTCAAATAGCACATTCTCTGCTTTCACAGTGTATGCCGCATGTTCTCTGTGATGGGGAACTGCGTTAGCATCTCGTGGCGTGGGTGCTTCGTGCTGTCACGGTGGTCTAGAAGGGCGCTTGTGGACCGGCGTTGCAGTTATCGTGGAACGTCGTGGCTATGGTGGCAGAATGCCTGCTGCTTACTTACCGGCTGACATATGACAGCTCTCTCAGAACTGGCACGGACCAGGGAAATTCGATTGTTTAATTAAAACAAAGCATTGCGATGACACAATGTGATTTTTGCCCAGTGCTCTGAATGTCAAAGTTATATTCATTAAAACACGGGTAAACGGCGGGAGTAACTATGACTCTTTTAAAATCGAACCTGGTACCTCCTAGTGGTGAGAGTCAGAAACTGAGATACAAACTAAAGGGACCAGCCACAGGCAGATTCTGGCCAGTTTTGTGAATGAGGTGTGCATACCGTTCTTGTGTTCTCTGGCTGAAACCAGGCAAGCGTCTGCCCCCTATTTCTAACTCGAGGGGCAGTTTCTAGGCGACTAATATTTGAAAAATTTTACTAACTTAACGTACAGGTTAACAGCTTCACCTTTACAAGTCGCCTCGTGGCTACATCTCACTTTGACCTTACCTATCCAGTGCCAAATGGCAGTGCCCCCACATGTTCCATCTGTGGGGCTCCGCAAACTCATGTTACTGGGTTAATAAACCATGTGCGTGAGGTCCACGATCTGGAAGTCTTGTTCACATGCGTACTTTGTGAGAAATCTTTTAGCAAGTACGCAAGCATGAATTCCCATGCCACTAAGTGCTGTAGAGCACATGCCAAGGTCAATACCTTGTGCCGCTGCGGCCATGTCGGGTGCAGCTCAGAATTTAATTAGATGGCAGCCTGTACGAGGCATAAGCATCTGTACATGCCGGGGTGTCTGAAGAGGCAGTGACCCGTGGTCATTGGTCTTCGGCGGAGCTCCGGGCTATGGCAGCCGTTGAAGCCTCATGCCCCCCTGATATTGTAAAGATAAATGAAAAGATTTATGAGAAATTTCAGGGGCAGACTCTCAATGCCATCCGCCGCATCCGGACGCGCCCCGATTATTGGGCCATGGTGGAGGATGAGAGGGCTTTGAGGGATAGTCCACCCCCGCACATTGGGATGATTCTCGATGCCTGGGATAGTGGATCGCCTGATGAGACCCTAAGCCAGCCTGATTCCAGTACGGCCATTGGCCCCGCTGTTGAAGTCATCTCAAAATTGCTTCGAGAGGCAGGTTGCCATGATACTGTTTCCAACTTGGCGGAAGATCTAGCATCAGGTTCGGCCCGTTTTCTGTCATCTCTGACCTCATACGTAAATTCGTACCAGGTTTCATGGCAGAACGGCTGGCCCATGAGGGGCCATCAGCCAGGAGTGATCCTCCCTCTCCCCGCAATCGGGCTGCCTGAAAGCGGGAGAGATATAAGCGACACCAGCATCTGTTTGCTCAAGGTCCTCGTGTCTGTTGCGATGCCCTTATGTGGGAGGGGGATGAGGTCTTGTGTGGTCTGGTTTGGGAGAGATGGTCCCTCTGGCTTTGGCAAATTCGTGTTGTTTGAGCTTTAATTTATCAAAAACAAAGTGTATCTTTTGTCCATGGAATAAAGTTATACACTTTCCTATTATTAAACTTAATGGCAATATAATGCCAATTGACTGCAATCTTAAGTATCTTAGATTTGTTCTGGATAATTCTGGTTTGTGGTTAGATCATGTAACTTACCTCTCAAAAAAGACATGATTAATTGGCAGTTGCCTTTATATTTATGCAGGTAAAAATTGGGGCCTTTCAAAACAAACTAGGAAAAAACTTCTTCTTTGGGTTATTCGTCCTATGATGCTATATGGCGCTGAAATTTGGGGGTCCGGGCTCATGACTCCCGAGTCCGCAAGCGTCTGTGGGCAGCCCAACGTCCCTTTATGTTGGCTCTCACAGGTGCTTATCGTACAGCTCCGAATGAAGCCCTCAATGTTTTTGCTGGTTGCCTTCCCCTACATTTGCAAGCAGAGATAAGACGAAGAATGTACCTGTTTCGTAGTGAGCATTATCCAGGTCACAAGGCCCCTTTGAATTACTTTGATTCAGAACCCTCTTGGGAATTTCAGTTATCTCATTATTACAATTGGGATCATTTGCAGCATGATGCTGCAGCTGAGATCTTTACATATGGATCACACATCGAAGGGAAAACTAGAGGTGCTTTTATGGTTTTCAGTGATAATAAACATCATGGAGCAATATACTTTTAGTCTCCACCCATCTTGCTCAGTCTACCAGGCAGAAGTGCAAGCTATTTTTGAGGCCCTTGTTGGCTGAAGGGGAGTGGCTTAGGTAATGGTTCTATGATCACTCTGTTCTCAGATTCTGAATCAGCTTTGACTGCATTGACTGGGAACAAACCTTTAACACAACAGTTGCATATGACGCATCTTCTTTTTTAGGAACTGTCTGTTAGACTGAATATTAGGCTAGCTTGGGTTTAAGCCGACAGTGGCATTCCCGGGAATGAACTGGCTGACTGGGTGGCAAAAAAGGGAGCTATGGCTTCTTCAAGCAATGTTAAATATGAAATATTACCCCCTGTTAGTAATTTTAAGCGTGAACTTTTGGCTCAGGCTATGGTTAAGTGGCAACAGGAATAGACAACTACTATCAAAGGAAGAGTCGTTTACAAATACCTAGCTAAGGTATCCACCAGAACTATTAAATTAACTCCAGCTCTAGTTCAGTTTGTATCAGGCCATGGTCCATTTCTTCAATACCTATGTAGGTTTCGTTTGTGAAGTGGGCATCCTGTTTGTCCGTGTGGAGCAGGGGACCATATATAATGTTAGTATCCTCAGGTGGTAGAAGCTCGTGTGGGGCTAGTTACAACCCTGAAAGCTAAAGGCTTTTCGCCACAGCTTTTGCGAGAAAATTTATTGCACAGGGACATAGTTATGGCTTTACACTTTTATGAACAAAATAAATGGTATTTTCTTATAATAATGTTGTAACTTTATTTTTTTTACTTGCCGTTTTCATGAATGGTTGTTTTTTGATTTTTAGTACGTTTATTGTTTATCCTTGGGCGTCCTGTTTTGGTTTGTTTTTGTAGTCTTTGCTTTTCTCACTAGTTCTGCCAACGGGCAGGGTTAGGACACCCACAGCTGTGGTATCACTATAAACTTTGCCTTATGGTTATTTTGACTGGGTGGGAAGGGGATTTTTCCCCATATCAACAGTGTTCCTATCTACTATCTAGCGAAACCACAGCCACGGGAACGTACTTGGCAGAATCAGCAAGGAAAGAAGACCCTGTTGAGCTTGACTATAGTCTGGCTCTGTAAAGAGACACGAAGAGTGTAGCATAAATGGAACACGTCGTTCCTGCTAGAGCAGGGTCATCTGTCGCCATTGAAATACCACTACTTTCGTTGCTTCGTTGCTTACTTGCTGAGGTGGGAACCCGAGCTTCGAGCTTGGGCTTCTATCGCCAAGCACACGAGGAGGCGGCGAGGTGCCTCCAACAGAGGTTTGGCTGTTCCTTCCATTTGACCCGCTCCAAAGACATTGTCAGGCGGGGAGTTCGACTGGGTTGGTACATTTGTCAAAGAGTAACGCAGGTGTCCCAAGGCGAGCTAAGCGAGGACGGAAACCTCACGTAGAGCAAAGCGATAAACGCTGGCTTGATCCCGATTAACAGTATGAATAGGGACCGCAAAAGCATGGCCTATTGATCCTTTTTGATTTTAAGAGTTTTAAGCAAGAGGTGTCAAAAAAGTTACATCAGGGATAACAGGCTTGTAGCGGCCAAGCGTTCATAGCGACATCGCTTTTTTCCCAGGCATTTGAATCGTTTATGTACCTGGAGTTGCGCCACAGTCCTTGTGACCGCGAGTATTTGAAGTTGGTCAGCGCGCCGCTTCCGTCTTCAGATGGCTCTGGCCCTCCCTTTGGCATCCCAGATTGTCTTCCTTACTTACCCTGAAAACCAGATTCCATCGACGACCCTTTGTGCATGACCCCTATATACAAGTACATGTTGGCTTGTGGGAATCTTACTGCCTGTCTGCCCGTTTTACCCTGAAACCGGATCCCACTGACGACTTATCGTGTGTGGCCCGTACATACAACCCATTGAATCCTGACCGTTTCTTCAGTTTTCAAGTACGAGTTGGCAGGGAAGCTTAATAAGCCCCTATCCAAAGCCAGGGTTACTTAACACCTTTTAACCCTGGCCCTTCATCATGCAGGTTCGCTGACTATAGCGGGCTGATGAAGGTCGGGTTACGATTTGTTAAAGGATTTGACTTTTTACCCTACTGATACAAACTAATAAGAAAGGTCGTAATTCCCACTTGAGGCAGCTGCGGCGTGATCCAATGTAAATCAAGAGAAATTCTGAAACAAGAACAGGTGTCCTAAATGTCTGAAATAGAGATAACAAAGCTAAAATGCCCCATCGAGGGTTGCGAATGTAGGTCGAGCTATTACAAACACGCGAATAAGCATCTTGTTTGAGTGCATAAGATTCACTCCCCCTAGTGCCAAAGGCGGCTCATCGTTGAACAGAAAAAGGAACTGATGTGTATAGGCCAGAGAGCCTTGAACTATATTTTATTACATTTGCCGGCAAAGGATCCTGAAAGTATGGGAAGGGCCAGTAACAACGTCACCAACGTTGAATAATTTGGCATGTTCTGATGATGAGAGAGTGAGAGCTCATCTGAGGACGATGACAGTCAAAGCTCGTCCGAAGAAATTGCCCAACCTAGACGCACATTGGGAATGACATTCCTTGCTGTCTCAGTTCCTTTCCAAAACACTGCGAAGTAGGATGGTCCTTCGAACGAGCA
Source organism: Rhysida immarginata (assembly GCA_023313115.1). Classification (NCBI taxonomy): domain Eukaryota; kingdom Metazoa; phylum Arthropoda; class Chilopoda; order Scolopendromorpha; family Scolopendridae; genus Rhysida; species Rhysida immarginata. The sequence continues at coordinate 1,061,328 of JAHWFO010090898.1, forward strand.
AGCCTGAAGAACCAATCTTTAACTTTGGACTCGAAGATACAAGGCAAAAATTGTCTTGGCCAAAAGTATTATTGGATTTATTTATTGGACTCGAAGATACAAGGCAGGGCAGAAAATCGAACCCACTCAGGATGCACCTACCAACTGGGTCCCCCCATTTGACATGCGCTTGGTCGAAAACGGTGTCAACTTGTTTGAGGAGAAATGGAAGATTCGCCCACAGATGGTGAAGAAGTATATAACTACCTTCTTGGAGTGCTTGGCCGCCCAGCTACAGAGGAATGAGGGACTGTCCGACCTGAATTTCTCCTTAAAAATTGGGCAGCTAATGGAATGTTTAAAACTGAGGGGCCGAGCCATTCACCGGGGGCAAGATAAGATGCAAGACGGTCTTTATCTGTTAGGCATACAAACCATGGTGCCAAATGCATCAGTGTTTCTTCTAATAAATGTTGCAGAATGCATCAGTGTTTATTTTATAAAACACATATTTTTATTAGAAGAAAAGTCATCAAAAGAGGAGATAAAGTACATGAAAAATTATTAACTGACATTGACATTCATTGAAAACAGAAGATCTGAATGAACTGACATTGAAACAAAAACACTCATTCAGAACATCTCAAAGAACAGTAAGTAAAAAAACTTAGCAACACTACAAAGGTGTATCATTCATTGTTCAACATGAGGAAGCAAACACATTATTGGACATGAGTAAATAAATACATTATTGGACATAAAAAAGCAAATATATTATTGAACATGAGAGTGAAGATATTATAATAACATTGCCTCCCCCCTCTCAGGTTCACAATAGTACATCTTAAAAACTATACTAATTTTTCCATAAAATTATTTTATAAAAATACTTTTGACAAATTTATTAAATTTCTCTTTTGGTAATGCTTTCGTAAAAATATCGTTGTGATTGTCTCTACTTTTTACGTATTTCAAGTCAAACAGTTTCTCATAAGCAAGATTTCTTAAAAAATGATATCTAACCTCAATGTGTTTTTTCTACCTTTTTCTATAGAGAAATCTGAAGAATCAATTGCAGCTTGATTATTATACAACAGTTTATAAAAAGAATCTAAGTTAAAAACTTTAGTAGATTTGCATTCATCTAAAATATGTGTAAACCATACAAGTATTTTTGCAGTATCAGATAAAGTAACACATTCTGCCTCCATTGTAGACAGACTTACGCATTTTTATTTAAAAGTTTTCCAAATAATGGGTACTTTATCAAAAAATAAAATAACGCCTCCCATAGATATCCTATCATCTCTGTTAGCAGCAAAATCTGAATCACTGTAACAATTAATATTAGAGAGATCAAGCTTTAAATCTTCTATACACTTTAAATACCCAAGTAATTTTAATAAATTGTTCCAATGAACATAACCTGGATTTTCTTGAAATTGTGATAATATATTTACTGCATAACTTATATCTGGTCTTCTACGACCGGATATATAATAAGCAACCAATGAGACCTTTTTAAGGTAATCGTTCCATTCTTTTAATCTCATCTTCATTTTTGGGACAATCTAATTTAGTAAATACAGTTCCTTTAGCTATTGGTAAGGAGGTAATAGGGATATTGAATACTTTATACATACAGGGTGTAACTAAAGGTGTGTTACAAACTTTGGGGAATGATAGAACTGGTCAAAATAAGCATTTTTTGTTCTATGAACATTGGTCCACAACTGCATTGTTTAAGAGTTATAGCAACTGTTCAAAATGACGCCCTTCAGCGTCAATGCAGGCTTGCATTCGTCGCTGTACGTTGCAAGACACCCGTTGCAGCATCTGCTGGGAGTCCCTGATGTTGTCTGCTGCTACAGCCAATCGTGCGATGAGTTCCTCCACTAAATTAACCATTGTTTCGTACATCAGGGACTTTAGGTGGTCCCACACAAAGAAATCCAATGGTGTTAGGTCTGGTGATCGTGGTGGCCAGGTAACTGGACCACCCCGTCCAATCCAACGATCGCCAAACGTATCAGTGAGGAAGGCCCGGACATGCTGTGAGAAATGTGGGGGTGCACCATCATGTTGAAACCACATTACTTGACGGATGTTAAGAGGTATGTCATCCAACAGTTCAGGCAGCAGCACCTCCTGAGAAAGACGAGGTAGGTTTGTGCATTCATACGAGCTGGGAGAATGTACGGCCCAATGAGGCGATTGCCAACAATACCAGCCCACACGTTGACAGAAAATCGTTGCTGGAAGCGCCTTGTCGAAATGGCATGTGGGTTGATACGGTCCCAAACATGGATATTCTGGTGGTTGAAAATGCCTTCCCTGGTGAAGGTTGCTTCATCAGTGAACAGCACCTGCTGTGGGAATGCTGGTTCCTCTCTACAACGTGCAAGAAACCATCTGCAGAATGCCATACGTGGTGCAAAGTCAGCAGCTCCAAATGCTTGCACTCGTTGCATACGAAACGGATGAAACAGTTGGTCATGCAGAACTCGCCAAACAGACATGTGATCTGTGTTCATGATGTGTGCAAGCGCACGGGTACTACATGTTGGTCTTTCGTGAACTCTACGAAGCACAGCTTCTTCGAATTGAGCGGTACGACGGGTGCGAGCGCGACCATGCTCTCCACGCATCACAGCTACACTTCCTGTTGCTCGTAGACATCGCACAAGCCGAGCAAACATTGTGTGAGCTGGCTGACGACGTTGTGGAAACTGCCGTCTGTACAGACGACAAGCAGCCCTTCCATTACCGTCTGCAGCACCATACACTAACAACATGTCAGTGCACTCGTTAAAGGTGTAGTCCATATCCGGATGCGATCACACACGTTAGATTTTTTAGTGTGCAGGATCTGCTTGCATGGTAATGTGATGGTGTGGTCATGTTACTTTAAAAATTTACATGACCATACCATAATTCAGAAAGGGGTGTGTCATAAGCCTGCATTGATGCTGAAGACGTCATTTTGAACAGTGGCTATAACTCTTAAACGATGCAGTTGTGGACCAATGTTCATAGAACAAAAAATGCTTATTTTGACCAGTTCTATCATTCCCCAAAGTTTGTAACACATCTTTAGTTACACCCTGTATTACAGTTCTTGCTGATATAATCTTGTTGGTGTATGTATAAGTTACCATTACATTCTTCAAATTCAACACCTAACAATTTTCTTGTTTTACCTGTTATTTTGATATCAAATTTGCTACTTAACATTGAAATAACATTTTCAACTTGTGCATCAGATTTACCAAAGATTACAATATCAAAGACATATAATAATAGAATAATATTGTTATCAAAAATATAAACCCAATTGCACCAGTTTAATTTTCTAAAATTCAAACTTTCTAATACTTTGTGGATTTTGAAAAACCACTCTCTACCACTTTGGTGTAGACCATAAATTGCTTTGTTTAACATACATACAAAGTTTGGATTCTTAGAATTAACAATAAACAATCCTACCTAATAAACACACCAAAATAGTAAAAAAACAACCTAATCACTCAAAAATTTACAACGGGACTAAATACTTCCTCATACGTTTCACCCTTTTCTTTTTATAGCCTTGGGCTACTAGACGTGCCTTATACCTAATAATTTCATTTTGTTCATTCTTTTTTACAGTATACACTGAACTATTTCCTAATATTTTAACATTAGATGTCTTTTCTACAAGCTGCCATACATTCCTATCTAACATAGTGTCGATCTCTTCTTCCATGGCCTTTTGCCATTAATTTTTTGAAGATGATGTAATTGCTTCCTTATATTTTTGGAATAGCAACTTCTACATGGCATACTTCTAAATTAACATTTTCCATTATTATGACTGTTATATAAATTAACATTTTCATTTACAGGAGCAGTATAATCATTTATACCACTAAAATTAAAATATTCACGTTTATAATCTATACCATGTGAAGAGCAATAGTTTTGTGCATCATTATACGATCTTAATCTCGTATTGGTACCCTCAATATATATCTATTTTAGAACCATCAGGTCTAGAAACAGCAGTTCTAATCCATTTAAAACTGTAAAATGGAAGAGATTCCATTTCGTAGGGATACTTTCTATTTGTTCATCGTCATTAGTTTCAGATTCTTCTGAAACTTGAGGAATATATTTTTCCAATTTATCATTTTTATAGAGCCCAGTATAGCTTCCTTGCCACCTTTATTCTCATTGAATGTAACATTTATGGTTTCTTTAACACATTTTTGATTCAGCATCCACATTCGATACCCTTTCGTTTTCATTGCATATCCTATCATTATTCCCTTTTCTGTTCTCATTTGCAATTTGTTCCTTAATTGTTTGGGAACACCTACATAAGCTGTGCAACTGAAACTTTTAAGATGATTGACTGACAGCTTCTTTCCCGAATATAGCTGGAATGGGGTTTTGGTTTGTCCTTGGTGGCAAACACGATTCCATACATAAGTAAAACACAATACAACTTCTGCCCAGAACTCATTATCTAGTCCACTATCATTGAGCATAGCTTTTACAGCATTAAATGCTGTGTAATTAAAGCGTTCACTAACCCCATTTTGTTTAGGTGTATACGTGTTTGTCCTTTCAGCATGTATTCCCTATTCATCTAAAAATTTACTAAAACTATCATATATAAATTCCATCCCATTGTTCATTCTAATATTCATCACTTTCAAATTTAAAAATCTTTCAGCTGGAGTCTGATATCTAGTAAAGCATGTAAAAACATACGACTTTTTCTTAAAGGGGTATACAGTCCCTTTCCTAGAGTAATCATCAACAATAGTTAGAAAATATCTACGTCCACCCTTTGAATCACAAGGAAGAGGACCACAAACGTCCGTATGTAGAAGCTGTAATGGTTTATCTGACTAAATTTTAGAAATTGACTTAAATGACCTATGCCTGGTCTTTGCAATCTTACAAGATTCACAATCTAAATGTGTGTTCTTAAAACTAGGTAACCCTTAACACAGTCTTGTTGACTTGTATTGACTATATATTTGCTATTTATATGGCAAAAGCATCGATGCCATATTTCTAGGCCTTCTTGTCAGGTCGTTAATCCTATAGGTGTTTTAATTGTCTCATTTACATTATAAAAATTACGTTTACAATAAAACAAACCATTTAACTTAGACGCATAAAATAATTTATGTCCACTCCTGCTATATACAGTAATTTTTTCTTTTTCACCCACAAATTTAGCTCCTCCTTTGTCTAGACATGGACCTGATACTAAATTTCGCCTAAGCTTAGGGCTGTATATAACATTTTTCAAAGTAATATCTTATCTTTCCCCATCAGTTACAAAACTGAATTCTATCGTTCCCACTCCTTCATTGGGACTAGTTATTTCACCTATAGCCAGAGACATATTTGTGTTACTGACTACTTCATATGGACTAAACAACTTAAGGTTGTTACAAAAATGGGTAGATGCGGCAGTGTCAAAGACCCAAGATTCTTTATCATTTACATAATTTTCCTGATTAATAAAGGCTTTAGTTAAAAATGATTACTCAAATGTCTTATCCACAAAGTCTTATCTACTGACTTGAAATGACATTGGGAAGCTAGATGACCAAATTTCTGACATTTAAAACATGGTCCTACTTTACACTTATTTTTCATCAACTTAGGTGCTTTGGCAACATCTTGATTTTTCTGTGCAGTAGTTTTTACCTTTTATGCATGATGCTCTTCTTTTCCTAAGTCAATAGCACATTGCTTCACCCTGCTTTCTTCTGCCAATAGCTCTTTAAGCACTTTGTCAAACTTAAATTGATCATCTTTCAATTGATATATAATTTGAACAATCCCTTGCATATTTAAAGGTAAATACCTTATCAGTTGAAAGCTCTGATATAAGTCCTCCAGTGTGTGTCCTGCTTCTTTCAACTCATTCATAATTTTTTTCAGACGAGCGGCGTAGAGACCAACATTTTCTCCTTGATCTATTCTACAATTAAAAAACGGATCTAATAATTGTATAATTCATGCTCAGGAGCCTGGCTGAGGTCTTCCTTCAGTTTTCTCCAAGCTGCAGCAGCATCATCATCAATGTTCAATATTCCTTGTCTACACTTAAATAGATTGTTGAGTAAGCTCTATCTTTTCTCATATTATATTCCTTTTTTTCTTTAGAGCTTGCTGTTGCATTGGGCTCCACTTCTTTTCCATTTATAAATCCCCAACAGCCTCTCTCCATTATAATAACTTAGACATCATTGATCCATGTATGGTAATGGTTAGCATTCAGTTTATCAATGGAGGGCTCCATACCTTTTTAATTATAGTAAAATGAAATCCGATAATATCACTTTTTAATTTTTAAATTCTTATACTTCAGATCTTCTCTGCAATGGACACTCTTGGAAACACATTTGTACTGCAGGCCCATAATCCTGTTAGGCATACAAACTATGTTAGGCTTCTAATAAATATTGCAGAATACATCAGTGATTATTTTATAAAACACATATTTTTATTAGAATAAAAGTCATCAAAAGAGGGATAAGGTACATGAAAAATCTCACGATGCCCGAAGATTCCAGAACTCGCTGAGCCTCCTTTCTGGTTCGCCAGGGTTTTTCATTCACCGGTACCTGAATCATTTCCCATCTACTGCCGCCCAGCATTACCAAGCTGGAAATGCAAGCTTCTATCAAAGTGCGTACTACGAGGTTAACCAATTATTGGACATATCTCCGGCGGAGGACTTGGGTCGTTCTGACAGAGCTTCCACCATAAGTGATAGGGAATGGACATTGGAGGACGAACAACCCGAGTCCGATGATAGTGCTTTCTATCATTATATTTTTGTTAAATAAATAATATTAAATAAAATATATTATGTAAACTAACCCTTGTCCATTTCGTAACCATAATACAGGTGAACAAACTTACAGTGGAAATCTCTATTAAAAATATCTATGTCCATATGCACGGGAAACGTGCTCACCATGGCCCGCCCTGCCTGCCGCCACACACCGCGGCTGGTTCTGTGCTTTCCATAGCTGGAAACGGGCATCCCATAGCACGGTGCTCTTGCTAGCCCACCATGTGCTCTGCATGGCCTACCTCCTTAGAGAATAACGGGCGTCCCATAGCACGGTGCTCTTGCTAGCCCACCGTGTGCTCTGCATGGCCTACCTCCTTAGAGAATAACGGGCGTCCCATAGCACGGTGCTCCTCCTAGTCTGCCATGTGTGCTGGATGGCCTGGCAAGAAGTGTGCGCCAACACGAGCAAATTTTCTTACCATATTACAGGTGAACACACCTACAGTGTAAATCTCTATTAAAAAATCTAAGTCCATACCTTACCATGGCCTGCCCTGCCTGCCGCCTCATACCTTGCCATGGTTCTGTGCTTTCAGTAGCTGTAAATAGGCGTCCTATAGCACGATGGTGTGTCCCATAGCATGGTTGTGTCCCATAGCATGGTTGTGTCCCATAGCATGGTTCTGCCGGGTGTGGCCCCAGTTTGGGCGCCTCAGAGCACTGGGCTCTCTGTGGCAAGGGTTGAGCGATGTACGTGGTCTGAAACAGCCATATGGGGTGTGTGCATGGAACCGCACATCGGTGAATGTATAATGCCACCGTGTCTCTTACAATGGCTTGACAGACTACTGAAGACAACATAGTTCTGGACTTTCATGGTGTGATGCGTTGAGTCGAGCTGTATTGTTAATAAGAAGAATGATACTTATAATTGAAGTAAACTTTCCTTAGTGCTAAGAAAAAATAACCAACATCTGCTATCAAGTAGTTGCTGAATTACTAGATTTGGCAGTGGAAGTGAATTATCGTTTCACAATGCTGGGTTTCCGAAGACGTGGTGCTCACCGTTTCTGCCACCAAGCTCCGCCACCCTCCTGTCACAACTTTTATTTAATTAAAATTTAATTCACTTCTAATAGCAGAGTAGTTAAGTTGTACCACAGGAAAGAGGACGGGAGACAACAAGGATGATTCAGAAATTTTATTCGTCACAGTCTTTGTGGGAATAATATTCAGGAACTAATTTATAGCATAAAATTTTTGTCTCAATCAATTTTCCAAGATGTGCAGTGTGACTGATGAGAGATGACACGAGGCAACTGCCAGACATGCTAACGTCAACCTATAAAGGTTTGACGATCCAGAGGAGGTCACTTTAAAACATGAAAGCACATGCATTAAAATTAAGTCGATCAATCTGGCTTAACTCTAGTCTAAGATCATGGAAAGAACAGTCAATAATTAAAATGATGCTACCAAACGCCGACACGCTGCCTACCGGCCTCATCGACGCTACCGGCTAAATGCGTGAATGCGTAGGGACGATGCTGGCCTGGGGAGACCTCCGGAATCATAATATGATGAATGGGCTCGGCGGGCAAAACTTCCTCTTCGTCTAGGATCAAGAGAGCAGATAACTCGGCGAGTTCGCTATCTACTGCAGATGCTCTCTCCACTGATGGGTTGATAGCAGGGAACATGTAATTCGCGCCTAACAGTTCATGAGAGGGAATGATATTATGAGGAACATCTATGTCTGGCAATAAGCCTTCAAGAGCAGTTCTTTTGTATTGCTTATTCTATGCTTATGAAACGAGTTACTGGCCTGAACATGTGGAACGATGGGGGAACATATTTGCCCCTGAGTCTGTTCCTCCTCTAGGGTCACGTCGCGTAGCTCCCATACATATCGGCGAGGAATCCTTCGCTGGCGACGGCTTCTCGGCACTACTCCTCATCTTGCTCCGCTATTCTCTGATGGGTAGAACAGTCAAGTTGCTCGTCGAGCCAAACTATGGGCGTTTTCTCTTAACCTCGAGGAACGACTTCTTTTTCCAAATAACTGTTCGCTTGTATAACGGGAGGGACGACCGTGGCTCACGAAACTTCTAGAGCCAACTCCACGCACCTTGTTCATGACTGAGCTGGTTAATTTCTCCTTTGGCCCAGCACGCTTCTTTGGTTTGCCTCTGCTTCATTCCGAAGCCTGTCTTTTTTTCCTCCGTCTTGATCTCTATATCTTTTAAATCTTCCGTCCTGACGTCTGAATTCCTTTCCTCGCCGTTCGACCAATCCCTTGCTCTTCCTCTTGGCTTCTCCCCAGGAACATCGACTCTTCTTGCCAGGGTCCGGCTGCTCTTTCTCTTGCTCTTTTCTTTTCTTATTTTTCACTATCGCCTTCGTTTTTCCGTTTACGTCGATTAAACGAGGTGACACTTATACTACCATCTCTTCTCTTCTCTTTTTTCTTGAGGTATTCGTGATTACTTCCGTATTTTAATAACTTTTCCCATAAAATATCTGTGTTTCATATTTTATAAAACAGTTAACAGTAAACTTTGCCTCATCGCTAATGGCGAATCTTCTCTTTCTTCTTTCTTCAAAAATTCTATTGCGCTCTTCGTTTTCTATATTTTGAATGCAGAAGTATTTTCTGAAGCATTTTAGAAGATTCGGCTGTTGTCTACACTTCTTTTTTTTATTTCCTCATGTTATTTATTTCACTTCTATTACTGTGAGTTTGTCAAGAATTTGCTTTTACAGTTTCTCTCTTTCTTCTACTTGACTCCTTTCACTATTTGTAACTTGCAGCTTAGCCTTTTTTCTACCTCTAATTTTCCTCCGAATCCGGCTTTTACTAAGTTTTTCTTCCTCTGATTCTTCTGCTGAAGCATCTTGGGAATTTATATATCTCTCTCTGATAATTCTAAATTTATTATACTAGATGGGGCCAGGCTTTTCTGTCTTGATAATACCTCATATCTATTCGCACGTTCATTAATTCTTCTATTGCATATTTAATAGCTTGACAATCTTCAATAACTTCATTTAAGATTTGCTTCCTAACTTCCTGCGGACTAATTTCTTTTAGCCAAAAATTAACATTGCTAACTTGGTCTTCTCATTGCAACTTATTGTTATTACTTTCCTCTACTTTACATACTGATTTTATCCTGCACGCAAATTCATCTTCCTTAATAATAATACTTTCTTCTCTACTACTTCTAGTATTTATTTGCTCAGAGACTCGCTATTCTTTTTTCTTCAAGACTACCATCTTCCTCATCTTGACTAACTATCCATTTAAATTTCTTGAGCACCGTTCTTTTTTACTTGTTAACTTCATCCTATCCGCATTGTCAGCTATCGTATTTTCCACGTGTATTATTTTCTTCTCACAAATCTTTTCTTAATAGCTTTCCAGGAATTTTGGAATGTTCGCAATTTTAGTATTTACTAGAACCATTTTAGTTTCCTATATTATCGTCATAATTTGAGGACTGGGGAATACCAGCTTATTAACGTTCTTGACCATTTCAAACTTCCTGATTTCTTCGCTGTCCTGTCTGCCACATTGAACTACTGCCTTCATTTTCCTTTGGATTTGTTTTTCAATATATTGTCTATCTTAAATGAAAAGGGTCCATTTCTGATTTGCCGTATGGGTATGGATTTCACCGCTTCCAATAAACAATTTCGCAATGTGATATCTTCCATATAACCCATTGCATTGGCTACCGACAATGTCACCGAAAACTTGTAGGCGCACCTTAACTTGCGATACTTAATTAATTTTTTAAACTGTCGGATTTCTTCCTTTAGTTCCTCGTTGGCAACTTTGTTTAAATCTGGTTTTTCATTAACATTATTAAGATTGTGATCAACTTTATCTTTATAACCATGTCGACCATTTACACGATTAGAAGTTTCACCTATACTTCTCTTATATTCTGAAATAACTCATCTAAGACTTCGTTCTCCTCTTCTACTACTTTAGTTTCTTCTAAACTTAATGATCCACATATTACCTCTACATCATTCTCCTCTATTGAGAATTTATCTTCTGATTTCTTCTGTTTAACTATTTCTCCCGTTTCTTGCCCGACTTTTAACGTTTCTTTACATACTCTATTTCTATCTCTAATTAATTCATTAATTTCTACTTCTTGATAAAGAGGATTCTCGTCTTTACTAATTTCCGTAAAATTAGCTTCTCCACCAATAATCCTTAACTTGCATTAACTTTATCTTTTTCTCTCCAATCTTTAACGGAATCGATTAAATGCATTTATCCTCTACTATAGTCCTCTATGCTCTAAATAATCTTTCTACTAAAGTGCTCTTTTCTAAGCCCTCCTCCTCCATTCTTATTAAATATTATGCTCACCTCCAGTAGATTTGCGTCCTTCTTTTCTTCTTATTATCGTCTTTTTCTTTTGAAGCTCTCTTACTTTTCCTGTCAGCTCTTCTCCTTTTCTTTTGCAAAAAACGCCTTAAGATCTCGAGCTCCGTACTCTATTCCTTTAGCAGCTTATTATCAATCATTGAAACCTTAGGCGAACATGGAATTCGTATCGACGAGAAAATTTCGCAGTGAAACAAAAATTTAATTTTCGAATACGGCTGAGTTTTTGAGGACGGGATATTTCACTGTTTCTGCTTTCTCCTATCACAACTTTTTTCTTAATAGCAGAGTTAATTAAGTAATAATGACAGACAGAGGAACGAAATGAAATTAAAGAACTATAATAATGCTCCAATCTTCTTGAAATATGATACAAAGTTTATTAGCTATTATAATTTCAAAAGGCTTCGATATTCAAAGTTTAAATTCAGTAAGTTTATACTTCAACTTCAACTTCAACAAAGTGAATAATAATTGGGGCCAATAAATTAGAGTTCAATCTTCCTTTGATGAGTCGGACTTCGGTAAGAGATGCGTGAAGATATCGAGATTATTGAACCCTCCGGGTAAAAGTGTTGGAAGAATGTCGTGCAAGTCTTTGTAAAGGGCTCTGGTAAGCTAACTTGGCAACAGTTGCACAGGAGAATAGAGACGTTATAGATTTGCTTTTCCGGAGGAGGGCACTACAATTAATGGCAAACACAAATATTAGAATCCAAAATAAACTGCATCAAATAATAGAATCGTATTTAATCTACTGGATACGCAGTAGTAAAAACTTTGCCATCGTACACGCGACGCTGCCTCTAGAACGTGGTAGGCTAAATGCGGAGGTCCATGTCGCCAGCCCCCCACTTTTGAATTCGATAATTTCATATCATTCGTTTGTGCTTCTTTTGTGCTGCTTTGTGCCATTGTGCCATAAATCCCATCGTTTCTGCTCAATTACATAAAAAGCTAAAAAGAAAAGAAAATCTTCAGGGAAGGGGGGGGATAATGACACGCTAGTCCCCCCCCCCAATTTTAAATTCGACAATTTCAAATATGCCATTCGTTTGTGCACTCAGAGGATAAATATAGGCATTTTTATCCTCTGAGCAAAGATTGAAATTATTCATTTTTATAATGGTTTTCTTTTATTATGTTTGTATATATGTATGAAAATTAAAACTACTTTAATGCAAAGTATTGTCATCAATTCCAAGTAAATATACCATAATAAGGAATGATATAATCAAGTACCGAGAAGTTAAACTTAGCCATTTGCAGAACTATATTTTTTACCGCCCTATTTTTAACCGCCCTATGTTAACATTGTAAGTTTCTAATGGACCATAATGATACCAATAAACTACATACCTTTGAATCAATTTGGATTATCATAATTTTACCTTGTATTCATATATGACACATAATCCCAAGTTGTTTGATACATTTCATACCATATTTTAGCATTGAAAGTTCCAATGAACCATAATGGTTCCACTAAACCAGGTGCCTATGAACCAATTGCGACTGTCAATGATTTTATGTTATGTTTATACATGACATATCATCCCAATTTGTTTGATAAATTACATGACATATCATTGAAAAAATTGTGATAAGGGCACCATTAGAGCATGTTGCATTGTTTTGTTTTCAACCATTTTCAAAATGGTCCATTCCTGGAACCAATTTATTAATTGGCGAAAATAAAAATATATATCCGCTCCTATTTCGTCATTACGATTTGTTTGATATATTATTTAATATATATGTCTATTGAAACTGCTAGGAGGGGTCATGAAGATACCATTTGTGCACATGCTAGTGAACCGATTTAGACTGGCCTGTGCCATGTACCATATTCATTGACTGATATCAGATCTCGTACAATTGAACTATTTTCGACCATCTCCCACTTATTAATATTCGCTATATTCGTACAGGACTCGTCGTTACAAGTTCTTTGATGTAGTACATGCCATACTTCAGCATTTGAAAAATTCTACGGGATAATGGCTACTTGGGAACACGTGCCAGTGAACCATTTGGACCATTTTCAAACTAAATTTATCACTTGGCTAAACAGTATTTAATCACGTTATATTCGTTCATGGCTCGTCGTTACGAGTTGTTTGATATAATACTTACTATATCTTAGCATTGAAAATTTCTAGGGGTATCATAAAAGTACAATTAGATAGCGTGCCATTGTACCGATTTCGACGATCTTCGAACTCATCCGTGCCACTTCCCATATCTATCGATTGGTGAAAACAGATTTTTCAAAAATTTCATACTTTCCGAGAAAATCTAGTTACGGACGGACGGACAAGGCCAAAGCATAAAGCACCTTTCGGTACTGAATAATTAGCTAAATATTGTTGAACCAAATCGTTATTGCGTCAGTTCATTGTTGTCACACATGCACAAACGCCCACACACACATACACACATATACTTTCGTGCGAGAGAGAGGGAGAGAGATCGAGAGCGAGCAATGACAACAGCACCTAAAGAGGTGGTGTTGGCAATGAACCAACTCAACAGGGATCTCATTCAACAATATTTCGCTAATTATTTACTTTGAATCGGCGACAATACCAAAAACAATATTGATAGTTAATTTCATCAAGAATTATAATGCGGGTAAGAATTCCTGAAGTGGACCCCTCAAAAACAAACATGTCGTGAAATTTAAAACTTTTATTATCATTTGATAGTACCTAATGGCATATTAAAATTCTCTAAATATTTTGGAAAAATGTCCATTTGATAAAAAGTTATAAACAAATACATTTTTTGGTACTTTTTGTTTAAAAAATCATATCTCAAGCTTTTTTTTCAAATCTCTTTGAAATTTTAAAGATAACAAGTAAAACGTATATATTTCATTATAAAACATAAAAGAATGAGAAAAAATTTATTTGGGGTAAAAAAATATATTTTTAATAAAAAAAAATATGTTGTGTGCTTTAAGCTAGTGGTACTATTGAATAGCTTGAAAAAATTGATGACCAGCCCCCCCCCTCCCCCCCCCCATTTCCTTCGTGCTTTGTTTGTGCTGGTTTGTTCCATAAATCCCATCGTTTGTGCTCAATTACATAAAAAGTTATAAATAAAAGAAAATCTTCAGGGGAGGGGGGGGGGGGGG
>JAHWFO010090898.1:1075758-1090043 GCA_023313115.1 Rhysida immarginata
CCCCCCCCCCCCCCCCACTTTTAAATTCGACAATTTCAAATATGTCATTCGTTTGCGCTTCGTTTTTGCAGGTTTCTGCTGAAAACCCCAACATTTACACGACATGCCTGCTTCTACCACCCTCTAGTTTTGAATTCGACAATTTCAAATATGCCATTCGTTTCAGCTGGTTTCTGCCACAAATCCAAATGTTTGTGCTCAATAACAAATAAACTTGGGGGGGCGGGAGGGAGGGGTAGTGCTGACGACATTTATCTATTCGCGGGATTTCAAATGTACTGTTTGATTGTATTAAATATAGCATTCCAAGATGAGGATTGAGATAGACAGCCCCATATGTTAAATTACATGTAACAGCAAGCATAACGTTTTGAAATTTCGGCCTGAACGTTTTTTTTTTATATGTTCCGCTTCCTTTCTGATGTAGCACATACGAAATTAATAAATGTAAACTAGAGATAATGCTACAAGCATTAGATAATGATATTATCAGAAAAAAATGGAAGGAAAAGTTCCACGACCTGGATTCGAATCAGGAACCACGTCTATCACGCTCTCTGACCCTACCAATTCGGTTATCCTAGACACTTGGATACAGCCTTACTGTACCGTCTTCACTATAATCCATTTGGTATTATACCAGGCAACGAGAGTGATACTCCTAGTTGATGGTTCGAATCCAGGCCGTGGAATTTTTCCTTGAATTTTTTCTGATAATATCAGTAACACATAAATCTAATATATAAATCAAATATCTATTATCACTTGGGGATCAGTTTTTAAAAAAAATTCTCAGATTATTTGTTACATGTTGTCACGTATTCTTAGAGTAATGTGCAGTGGAAGATTGCTGAAAGATGAAAGAAGACACAGAGCATAGACTTATGGCAGTAATAATGTAAATTTATTAAATAAACTTAAAATATACATTAATGTGGGCGGCGATCTTGCTTACGCGCAAGAAACACAGAAGGCTTGCGCCTTGCCCTCACGGGTATTCATCCGAGCGAATCCCGTTCACAAAGAATTAGCATAAGCCAAGAGCGGTGAAATTCACTAAGGTACAAGTTGATATGGGGGCTAACGCTTAAGCTTATGCCTCTACACTCGGCGAGACTTAAATGAAGCCAAGAACCCCCTCTGTGGGGACAGACCCCAGATTCACATAGGAAACCAATGAGAACAACACATGTAAGCAATCGGACTCACTCCCCCTATCCAGGGAAATGGTTTGAGTGAGGTCCCTTGATTACCAAGACGCACCACGTGCCTAAGGAGGATCTCTCTCTTCTGCTAGAAGAGAACAGAGAGGTTTCTCGCGGCATTAAAAACCAAGTGTCCATACACTAAGTGCGCGATGAGACTTCTCTGCGATGGCCTCCGGCACCTAGCCAGTGGTAACTGTAACCAGAAAAAAATATAAGCAGCTTAGATTAACAGGCCAGTAATCGGAGCTTAATGCTAACTAAGCTTGCCGCCATTCGAGTACAGACAGTTAAGCTTGGACTGCACGAGACGAAAGGAAAAAAAACGAAGCATAAACGATGCTCCTTGAAAGCAGAGCTAAATAATTTAAATAGAAGGGGAATCCCTGAATTGCTTTCTTTTCCCGCCAAAAAAAAATAGCTAAACCTTCCCACGACCAACGTGCGCCGCGCCTTACGCCAAATTATCTACACTCGAATGGGCATACCATATGGCAACGGGAGAGCAGTTTTAACCACTGGTCAAGCTGTAAGAAACGGTACAGAAAAATGACACCCACCTGGTATACGGGATAAAGGAACCCAAGCCAGCGGGAATCAGTTCACGATCCAGATGTGGGATTTCTTTCCAATCCTCGTCTCCAAAACCAGCAACGACGACGAGGACTTGAGTTACTCTAATGAGGGACGGAGCTTCGGCGGACGACGAGACGAAAACAGGCACCTCCTCGGCACACACCGAAATGGCAAAACAAATCTCCTGGGCTAATCCGCGACGTTCAGTTCCAACGACTCCGATGAGCCGACGTTCGAAAAGTTACTTGAGGCTAGGACGGGATGAGGCTAGAACGTAAAGGCAAAAAGATTATTCTCACGCACTGGCTCCTCGCACTCCCAGCATAACTCTCCGCACTATTGTCACTGTCCGAATTCGGGCTGGAGACATTTTGAAAAGCTAGTAGAGACGGCTGTCGCTTTTCATTCTCCCACGTTGCTTTGGTAGCCTGCTCACTCAACAAATTCCGAACGGAGCAGCGTTTTTCTGACCGTACAAATTGGTGCCAAAAACTCTCTCCACGATTTGGAAAATCCCGCTCGAGACCCTCCTTCTTACGCACTTTTCTGCGCCGTTTCCTCTTCCTCTTTTTACGACGCTCCTGCTTCGCGCTCGCGTGTGAAATCCAGCTCGATCTCTGCTTTTTGGCCATAGATGGCGGCACTTCAAAGCCAAACATACTCCCTGATTGATTCGAGCGATTGGGAGTTTTGGCCTCAAAATTTGTCACCAAACTTGGTGACACATGTGTAGCAATATTTATTTTTTTTTTCATTTCTATTAACCTGGATGTTTTGTGTTTGCTACTTCGAGGAAAATAAGCTTGACAAGAAACCCTGTCAATCTGCAACATAATAAATGGAAAATTTGTAATTGAAGAAGCTTGGGATAAACTGGATCTAAAAGACATGAAAAAACTTACTAACTCAATGACCCAACGTTGTATTGATGTAATTAAATGCAAAGGAAGCATTAATAATAAATAACTGATTGTTAAGACAGATTTTTGTTAATGGACTTAAGATTTTGTACCATGGTTAAAACGCTAAATACCTGTAATAATTTGCAAAATTAAAATGTTTAGCTTACATGTAATGTATGGTTTTTTATTGTTTTGATCCAATGATGTTAATTATTTATGTAGGAAAAAAGTACCTTTGTTCATAACATCTAAGAAATCAATATGTTTTTATAATTTTACACATGACTGTATTTCGAGGAGGGCATCTAATGTGGAGAAATAAAATTAAGTTCTAAGTATGTTATAACCATTTCCATTCATCAATTTATTACGAAAACGTAAGCTTGAATTGGTGAATCATTTATTTACTAAGTAGAAATGATATAATAATAAGTTCAATGCGTGATGGTGATCGGAGTGGTCAATATCCTCTTTTCCATTGCCTTGAGAGAGCGACGATTGTTTGCAGTGGTTCGACCAATTTGATCAGATCAGAATCTGGATAAGGTCGCTAAATGGAAAACGACTGCGTTCGTATGCTAATCCCGTCGCATCTTGCAGGCGACGATTGCAAGAGGCACAAAAGTCGCCGCACATTTCGAGACGCCTAAAAGTCACTAAATGGAAACCGGCTTTTACGCCTCCAAAAGGAAGGCTAGCTTTGAACCCGGGACCTAACCATTCGAATTGAAGCTATGTCACCTGGGACCATTGAATTTAAGGTTAGGAATCTCCTCGAAATTAAGGAACAGACGAGTTCACCTCGTCAGTCAGTCATAAAGAAAGTAATCATGAATCAGTGATTGCTTGCGTCTGTCTTCAGTGTATGAACTCACTCTGCATCCAAACTATCCGCAGAAGCAAGTTACATCCGAAGTTTAAGCTATGTAATATCTTTAACTCATTTACTTAAAAAAATGGAAGGGAATTTATTTCGTCATATAAGTCAGCATTGGTTCTTACACTTAGTGAATGAAGCAATTTATACGATCTTGCATTCGGTATTTAATGCAATTTAAAGATCAGTATTAAAATAAACTTAATAACCGGTTTTGTATGGTTTGTTTGTTATTAACGTCCTTTTCAACTGCCATGGTCATGTCAGGGACCGCAAATTTTGCCTCGCAGGGGTTCCTTAACGTGCAGCCGGCAAACGACTACACGGAACCAAGGGCTTTATTTAACTTCCGAATGAAGTGCGTGAACTCATGATTTTCCCCCTGAAAAAATACTCTTCGTCCTTGGCCGGGGTTGAATCCACGCTTAATAACTGTACATATTTTGTTTCTTTTTGCTAACTAAAATAACTAAAAAAGCGTTTCATGAATGTGTAACAATAATTGAGAAACTTAAACCAATGGCGCTGTCTAAATTCGAGAATCAAATTCAACTTAAATGCAGGAAGGAGAGTCTCAACTGAGTTCAAAATTTTATCTACCCAAGTGGAAGGAGAGTCTCCCCACTGCTCCCACCTTTTTTGATGGGATTTGGGTATTTTAGAAAAATAACTGCAGTTTGATTATAACTTAATTGTGTACTTTCTTATGATCATAAAAGCATTGTTCTAAAATAATCTCTAAGTTTTTATTTTTTTTTTTAATATTGGAGATAGACACGTAATTCCACGTAATTCCAATTAGCAATTATAGGTCTTTGCTTGTCATGAAGACTAAATAAGGATTTGTTTTTTTTTTTAAATCGGCCCAATAGTTCGATATAATTAAATATAATTTCGATATTTAACAATATTCATACCATATCCAAAAAGTAAATAAGTTCATGAGAAAAACTTTTTCTCATCGATGGCCTGTTACTGTAAAGACTTCATTTGTTTTTTGGAAATATCGCAAATCTTTAACTACTGGGTAGATTTCAAAAACAAATCTTCCTTTATTCTTCATGAAAAGAACGGAGCTAAAATTGCCTAATAGAAATTACGGATCTGTCTACAATAATAAAAACGTTAGAATTAAAAAAAGAAAACATGGAGGATTTTTTAAGAAGACTACCCTTAAACCCTGAAGCAGGCTTAAAGAATCATTAGAAGGGGAAGACATTTGTTCCATATTGGACAATGAAAAAAATAATTTCTGCTGAAAAAACATTAATTACGCACTCGGGAGCATCATTGTGCATGAGAGAGCATTTTTTTTGAAAGCATGTAATTTGCTTACCTTGTATATGGGATGATGGTGCCGAGAGAATCCTGAATTAGGGCAATAAATGATCAAGGGGCGATGCAAACCATTCTCGTCTCTGGGGCTTCCTTCGTCTCGGCTAGGCTGGTAGACAGACCTCTTGAGTGGAAAAATACACTGAGAAAGACAGTCGGGTTATTGACGAGTAATACCATGCATAAGTCCTTCGTGGCAAACACAAATCTCTAGCATTACGCTGCACACTATCTGTCAGTTGTCTTTCTAGTGTTCTATCTCGGTCACTTCTCAACGAATTTTCCATACAAAATCTCAGCCGCCTCAGAGCTCTTTTAGATCGACCATTTCGTGTCGAAACTCCACTCTCTCTCCTCCATTTATGCTGGATGCTGTCAGTAGATGGCAGCACCTGGAATCCGTCATTGCTCCCCAGCTGATTTGAGTGGCTGGGGACATCAGACTGCTTAACTGCAGCATTCCTATGTGTCATGCTCGCCCCTTGCTGATTAGCTGCTTCACCGCTATGCCCTTTTACATTCCTAACTTTAGATGAATATCTGGAAATATTGGCCTCTGTCGCTGTGTTCGACTGGGTCCGACTCTTTGTTTGACTTCTTTTGACCGCATTGCCTTGAGGCCCCTGTCGCTGCTTGGAAAAAAATCTGGCTACAAGAACTTTGCAGCGATGTAGATTGCTTTCTAGTTCCCAGGACAGTTGGGCATAACCCTCCCATTTTTACCAGGAACTGCCGATTGGGAGTTTTGCTACGAAAATCCAGTATGACTTGCACTTTGTAGACTTCGGGATAGTCAGGGTCCTTAACGGGTCCAGGCGCCTTATGCTGCCTCTCAGAACTTCTGGTCCTCACCTCCTTGACCTTAGACTTTAGATAGGAACAATGGAGTGTCCTAGGACCCCCCCCCCCCAATTTCCTGGGATGTCTACCCATGCTGATGTTTTACTAATGACCCTGGCTATCCGAAAAGGCCCTAAATATTTATTAAATAGCTTCCTGCCCACAACATGCTTGATAGGCCTGATATGGCCAACCCATACCCATACTTTATCGCCCATGGGTCCATGGGGAATGTCTCTGGTCATAAAACGTCTTGGAGCGCTTATTTGCTTATATGTGTTTTCTGGCTTGATGCAATACTCGCAGCAAATGGGCTATATAAGCCCCCTTTTGTTTACCTGTTGCGGCATACTTGTTGACCGACGGAGGTATTATAATCTCCCTCCCCAAGTCAGCATAATATGGGGTCATCCTGAATGATTCTGAAATTGAGTAGTTAATTGTTAATTTCAGTCACTGCTAGGAATTCATCCCAGTACGACTTATCCAAATTAACGTAGTTTCTAAGGACCTGAATAACGGTTTGATACAAATATCCGTCCCCACCAGCAATTTAATAGAAAATAACGAATGTTTACATTCCAACCAAAATGACCATAGCCCCCTCCCCCACCTTCAACCCTCTTCTCCAAATTTTCATGATATAAACTAAAATCACCCAATGGGTGGATTTACAGTTTCATGCACACATTTTGCCAAATTTTAATGATTTCCACCAAAATCACTCAACAGGGTGGATAAACAGTTTCGTGCACAGCGTCGGTACGCTTTGCCAAAAACTCATAAACCTGGCAACAAAATGAGACCAATCGTCTCAATGATGAGACTCTCTGACGTACCAGCTGTCTAAGTTTGCAGCCCAATTTCTAAAAACATTGAAATATCAGAATCCTTTTGGACTGACCGTCGGACTGGGGATGATACGGGCTAGAAAACCTAAGACACGTTCCTATCGCTTTAAAAATAAATTTCCATAAATCCGCATTAAAGCTGACATCACGGTCTGAGATTATGGCTTGAGGGAAGCCATGGATCTTAACGATATGGCCCACTAAAAATTTGGCAGTTCCCTCAGCCGTAATAGTGGCCTAGAATGGTAGAAACCTCACCCGCTTCGTCAGCTTATCCATGACGGTCAAAAGAGTGTCGTACCTCCGCGGGGTACGAGGAAGCGGCATTACATAGTCAAGTGCCACCATGTGCCAGCGCTGAGGTGGTACCTCTAGGGGTGTAACGTCCTCGTGGGGCTTCTTCCTCTCGATTTTGCTAGTCTGGCAATCCGGGCACATGCCAATAAACTCTATTCTGTCCCTGGACATACTAGCCCAATTAAACTGCTGTTTTACCTTATTGAGGGTCTTATATATCCTCAGATGGCCTGCCTTTGGGTCCTTGTGCAGTGCTGCACTCACCTTATGGGTTACATTTTTCGTGCTTGAAAGCAATAACTTTATGCCTTTTTGGCTGGTTTTGTATATCAGCCCTTCCTCTATGAAATAAGTGGCTTTAATTTTAGCCATACAAGTCTTAGCATACTCGCATCGAGAATATCCTTTACGGACTCCTTAAGCATTTACTCGTCTAGCTGGCATTTCGAGACGGCCGCTATCGAGTCTTGTTTGCTTTGATTCGTACTCTCCTTTACTACGGGCAGCGGTACGATTTTTTTTTGTTAACTTCTTTGGTCTCGCATGCCAACGCGATGGCTTGCTCCAATGACTTCGAATTATTGGCCCTTATTTTCTCTCTAAGTGGCCCTAAGCAGCGCATTTATGTACAAATTTAACTTTTCTTTTTAGGGCATACCCTGCAATTGATTGGCCAGTAATAGGAAACACTGGTTAAATTGCCCTAGGTTCTGCTGTTTAAACCTAGTTTGCTCTAGCATTTTCCTGATCGCAGCCTCGAGCTTACCCTGTTCATTACACTTTGACTTAGTCATGCTGACGGTTAATGTCTAATCTAAGGCGGAAGACTAGACACCGAAGGAAATTTTGAAAATGTCTTCCCTAAAATCAATACTAACACACGAACCTCACCACTTCGACCCCACGCTCCAATGGCATTGCACACAAAGATATGCTCAGGTACCATAACTAACAGGTGAATTAAAAAAAAAAAATTACAAGACAGAAACTTGAATTTCCGGAGCGCAATATGTGAGGTGCTTTAAAAATGTAGAATGCTTGATTTTAATTGAACGGTACTTGATAAATAATATCCCAGCATCGGACTGGTATTACATGAACCAACAAAAACAAATTTGATATTGGGGCTAATATAAGAGGACAGCTTAACGAGAAAAAAAATCTCTCATATGGGATTAGGGTAAATTAACGTTGACCCTCCAACGTAACGCTACCAAGAGAAAAAAAATTTTTCCCAGGCACAAATGCCAAATATTAATTACCGTGGCCGTCCGCGAATTGTTGCCACTCGGAACGCTAACCACAACGC
Organism: Rhysida immarginata; assembly: GCA_023313115.1. Lineage (NCBI taxonomy): Eukaryota > Metazoa > Arthropoda > Chilopoda > Scolopendromorpha > Scolopendridae > Rhysida > Rhysida immarginata. The sequence goes on from JAHWFO010090898.1 coordinate 1,083,951, forward strand.
ACAATGAGAGAATACTAATGCAAAAGTTCCCTTTGTGAAAAATCTACAGTCAAATGCTAACACAACAGACACCAATGTGTAATATTAATGTACGGGACCCCTCCGTGAATTGTTGCCACGCGAATGCTTACCACAAAGCACAAAGATATGCTCTGTCACGTTAAAATTCGTCAATGCACAGTGGAAGCAGCTAAAATGTACGTGGACAGAGAAATAACATACTTTGTGCTTTAAAGAAGAATGGTTTATTGCCATGACATACTAAAATTAAGTACAATGTTTACCCAAGGGTATGCCAATCACACAGTCAAACTTACTACGGTAACTACCTATTCCTTTTAACAATGAAAGGTCGTACCCCATGTTGGGGTAAAGGGGCGGAATCCTACTAACATGTAGGAAATCTGCCTGTATAAAAAAAAAAGTTTAAAGAAAGCTAAACGAAGTCAACTACTTAAATTGAGTTAACAATTAAACTTGTATACAGAAGTTTCAGCTATACCGCTAGAAACTATTGGCAAAAAAAACCAACTGGAACATCTGTGGAGTTAACGGTAACCTCGTACTGCGTTAGCTGACCCGTTTTCTCTCCGTAGGTAGCAAATTGCTATTCATAGCTGAGGCTTGCTGAGGACAGGCTTGAAGAGTATAACGTAGTGGGTCCCACTGGCACTAGCAGGTACTCATACTGGCTTTTGTAATTGAAATCAAAATTAATACAAATTTTGAAATTAAAATAAATTAGTTGTTGGTTACATACGGCCAACGAAACTTTTATAAAACATATTTATATATTTTCATTGCCATTCTTTGTGATATTGGCATTTTTAAATTCTTGTATACTAAAATTATTGGAAAAATAATATTTGAAGTTTATTAATCCCTGAGCGGATGCCCCCTTACCATGGGTCAGGGGTTTGGGTGCTTCAGGGATGAAGCTATGAAGCCCCCTTACTGTGAGCTATGCTGGTTGTAGCACGGCAACTTTAGGGTCACCCTTACCAGAAAGGTCATGGTTGAGAAGTCAGATGAAGAGTATCCAAACAAACATATATCTCATGATGTCGACGAATAAGAGAATTCATACTGCATCGGGTGTGGCGCAGGTTAAAGTCATCCGCGTTCAGGAGTTAGGCAGAGGCTCTCGTTCGAAAAATAGTCGACAGCCTGTCGGCTGTTATCTCGGAGCAATGCCTCCCAGAAGCCCCACCAGTGCACTCGCTATGCACTTGGAGAAACGGTCAGTGTCAGTGCATGCCTTTACCCAGGAGGAGAAACGGGTAAAGCGACAGCGGGATGGGGTGCTGTCAATTGGCACTTGGAACGTGTTCTCCATGACAGGAAAGTAATCAGAGTTAGTGAAGGAAGCCAAACGGTATTGACTGGATATCATAGGTATTACCTCTACGAAACGTCTCTGTTGGACTTTGGACTTTCCATCACAAACACCTTCTTCCAGCACAGGGATGTCCATAAGTATACCTGGTAATGGGATGTACTGGACCAGAAGTCACTGATTGATTTTGTAATTGTTTCAGCCGACTTATTCCGATCAGTGTTGGATACTCGTGTGAGAAGAGGGGCAGAACTATCAACTGATCACCGCCTTGTTGTCTGCACTTTGCGGTTCTCTGAATCCATGCCAAATAAGCGAAATGCTAGGTTCAGACAAACTTGGCGCATCAAATGGAAAGCATTGGAGGATAGAGCTGTGAGGAAGACCTTTGCAGGTAACATATCTTCAAGTTTCAAAGAACTACCCAGTGATCATGGTACTATTGAAGAGGAGTGGCAGTTATTTAAAACTGCTGTGATTACTTTGGCTGTATTGTGCTGTGGTCGTAAGCATCTGAGTGTGGCCATGGTGGTGAGAAAAGGACTGCATGGTGGAACGGTGAAGTCCAAGAAGCTGTCAAGGCAAAGAAAGAAACCTATTTGCTATGGCTTGCAAATAAGTCAACTTCGAGTTGAGTGCGGTACACTGAAGCGCGAAAAGCAGAAGCAAAGACAGTATCAAGAGCTAAAGCCAAGGCCTGGGAGAAGTTCGGGGAGAAATCGAGGCAGACTATGGTTCGGCAAACAAAGTGTTCTGGCAGTCCGTGCACCGCCTCCGTGGAAAGAAGTCTCTTTCATCTTAAACTATTAAGAGTTCAGATGGGAGGCTTCTGAAAATGGAGCAGAGCGTATTGCATAGGTGGAAGGGATACTTTTCATCTCTTCTTAATCCGGTGACAACAACAACTGAGGCATATGAGTTGAGAATAGTCACAGTAGTATCACTGAAACAGAGGTCAGATGGGCAATTAAGTCCCTGAAGACTGGCAAAGCTGCAGGTGATGATGAAATCCGGTCCGAGATGTTAAAGGCCTTAAATCAGGATGGTATCCTGTGGCTGACTCGAGTGTGCAGGTTGCTTGGATATCTGGACAGCCCGTAAGCAATGGCAGACAGGAATTGTGATCCCTATCTTCAAAAAGGGAGAGCAGAGAGATTGAACAACTATCAAGGCATCTCTTTGGTCAGCATTCCTGGGAAAGTGTACGCTAACTGTCTGGAGAAGAGAAGTCGGGAAATAGTCGACTCCAAACTGTCAGGGAAGCAGTGTGGTTTCCGACCTGGCCGAAGCATGATGGACCACATGCTTTCGAAGCAAATCTTTCAGAAATCCTGGGAGTATGCAAAAGAGGTCTACGCTTGCTTTGTGGACCTCGAAAAAGCAGATGACAGAGTTCCTCGGGAGAAGCTCTGGCAAGTGTTAAAAGAGTATGGAATGGATGGGCAAATACTGGTTGCTATCATGTCTCTGTATGAAAGCTCTGAGATGTGTGTCCAGATAAATGGCATTAAGTCCAGACCGTTCACCGTGGGTGTTGGAATCCGCCAAGGGTGCGTACTGTCGTCCCTCTTGTTCATTATATATATGGACTGGATAGACAGGGGCAGCCGAGGCGATGAGCGTGTTTGAGCGCGACTGCCTGGTGGAGAGACCGCTCTTTGCTGACGATCTTGTCTTCTTTGGGTCTTCTCGCACGAATCTTCAGCATGCACTAGACTGGTTTGCAGCCAAATGTGAAGAAGCTGGGATGAAGATGAGTGTGGCTAAAACCAAGGTTCTGGTCCTTTCAAGACAGCCTACTCAGTGTGCTCTCCATGTTAGGGGAGCCTCATTGAGACAGGTGGAGAAATTCAAGTATCTCAGGATTGCATTCACGAGTGATGGATGGCAGGAGAAAGAATTGGATGCTCGGATCGATGCAGCAAGCTGTGTCAGCTTGTACTGTGGCGATCCGTGGCAACAAAGCCAAGCCCTCCGTCTTCAAATCTATCTTTGTCCCCATTCTCACCTATGACCATGAGGCTTGGGTAATGACCGAAAGAGTGCAAGCGGCCGAAATGAGATTTCTGAGAGGTGTGTCAGGTGTTACCCTACTAGATAGAGTGTACAGCAGCACAATAAAGGAATCTTTAGGTGTTGAGCCGCTACTTCTCCGCATTGAGAGATCTCAGTTGCGCTGGTATGGCCACGTGATACGGATGCCGCAAACTAGTTCTTCCTAGGCAGTTGTTATTTTCCAAGCTGGTGGGTAAGAGACCAAGGGGTCGGCCTAGAATCAGGTGGCTAGACTACATGGAGAATCTGGGATCCAGTAGCTTGGATATTACCAGGGAGGACATGCGCCTGATGTCGGAAGATCGCGATCGTTGGAGATCCTCCACTGGGCTGCTGCCCGCGCGAACCCTAACGGAGAAGCGGATTTGAAAAGTAAGTAAGAAGTTTATTGAAACTTTGCTGATGTTTAGTTGCCTTATATTGTTATTAAAGTAAAAAGAAGACTTTTATAAATGTATATATTAGAATCGTATTGTAAAAGTTTTATAAAGTAAAATCAACATCATTTTTCGTGCTTTCTTCAGAAATTTCTCTAGAAATTCTCTGCACAAATGCACCATTAGCTTGTTTAAGACAATAATAATTATTATACAGGGTGTCCATAAAAAGTCTGACACATTTAACTGTATATTACCAAACAACTAATAAAGATAAACAGTAACGGATTTCAATATATGAAACTGTAACAGAAAAAGTTTTATTAAACCAAGTTAATAAAATAGCAACCGTCATTCGGCATTTCAAATCCGTAATATCCTTAACGTTGTGAAATACAATAAAACTTTTCATTAATAAACAATTTTCATGTTTGTATTTGGAGGAATTATATATTTATTTGTATTTAATATAATTCCCAACGTTTTTAAATTTAAATTGCTATTATGTTACCTCTTTAATATTTTCGGTAAGTCTATGCTAAGCAATACAAGGATATCCAACCATTCTGTCAATTATGCTATAAGAAATTTAAGATTTTATGTCACATTAGATTTTCGCCATGTTAAAATATGTTTCCTCTAATTATGATATACACAATGTCATCTTTCAAGCACAGAGAAAAATTATTAAAATTAACATGAAAAATCATTTTAGAAATTTAAAAATTATAAAAGAAGAATTATAAAAACTACTTGCTTTTTTAAAGAAGCAAATCAGTGAATCATATTTGCTAGAAATATTAATTAATATAAAAATGCTGAATATTTTATCATTAAGGAACACAAAATAAGACATTGTAAGAAATTGGCTAATCTCGGGGTAGATAAACATGTATGCTATCAATATTTTTATAAGGGTCAATCACATCGTAGTCCGAACATGGTTAACAATTCTTTTGATTTACATGTTCCCTCCCATGAGGAAGAGAATCTTCACCCTAAAATAGCAAATAGTAATAATAGTGTTGAACCATTTAATGAGAGGGAAGAGAGCAACAGATTTCCCAGTATCTTTAATCTGTCTGACATACATATTCCTAGGGAATTTTTATCAATTTTAAACGTGGGTTTGAAATTTGCATTGAATGATAATATCAACTTAGCAAATAGAATAGGTGATATAGAACAAGCCCTTTCATTTGTTAATAACAAAGAGCAGGCACGAAGATCATATTTAAAAGCCTTAATAATGGGAAATCCAATTTCAAGGATAAAGATAGTAACACAGTCTAAAAAATTAAAAACTTCATTAAAGAAAATAAATTGTTGATTAATAACGCGGATAAGGGCCGGATGGTGGTCATACAAAGCAAAGAGGATTATTTAAACAAAAGATAAGCTTATATTAAAAACAACTCTCATAAATTTAAGACCGAATCCAAGGATAATTCCAAATTTTATTTGAACCAAACAGTAAAAAGATTGGATCTTCAAAAAAAAACAAAGCATAATTGAAGTTGATACAGCAAAAAGGTTAAAACCTACGTTTTCTGTTTAAATAAATTTTACATGATAGTTAAGGTTCATAAGGACAATTTTCGGTCTGACCTATTACATGCACTTACGAGGCGGCTACATGCAAACTAACCAAATTTTTTGTCTAGGTTCTTAAAAAAGTTTTTCACGTGGATTTACACAGTAAACAATTCATATCAAGTTAAAGGCATCTTAAGCAATATTAAATAGAGACCGTCATGGTACATTTACACTCTAGATATTAAGCAGATGTATAATAACATCTCAGAGCCTTCTGTTTTAGATATCATCAAAATGAAATTAAGAAACAAATTTAGTTTTGAGGCTGTAATAACCATTTTAAATGCTATAAATCTCTGCATGGAGAATTCCCAATTTATCTTCAATAATAAGATCTACAGGCAATACAATGGTCTTCCAATGGGCAACCCTCTATCCCCTATACTAGCGGACATTTTTAGGACATTGGGAATCTGACATTATCAACAATTCTCCTCTTTCACATAACATTATTTGTTGGTTACGTTATGTGGATGATATATTGATCATTACTAATTTAGAGGACGTATATACTCTGATATCCTATTTATCCTCCAATTCCCAATTGTGAGTTCAAGTGTCATCAGTTTGAAAAAGCAGAATTACAGTTTTTAGATCTATCCATATATAAAATCAAAACATGTTATCTTTTAGTATACAGGGTGTTTTTGAATTGAGTACCGATTTTTTGGGAGATGATAGAAGAGGTCCTTAGAAGTATTTTTTATCATATGAACATGGAGTCCCCGC
>JAHWFO010090898.1:1090443-1118761 GCA_023313115.1 Rhysida immarginata
CCCCATGTTCATATGACAAAAAATACTTCTAAGGACCTCTTCTATCATCTCCCAAAAAATCTGTACTCAATTTAAAAACACCCAGTATATGAAAATGAGACTCAGGGGAATATTTTGCCTCATTATCTTTCAAAAATTCCCTTAATTTAAAAGATAAACACAATACAGAAGTTTATACAGAGAGCTAGATCGTTATGTTCTCCTAATATGTTACCCTCATATATACATAAATTAATTAACAAAATGATCAAAAATAAGTATCCTACATATTTCATTAAGAGAATGACGATTAGGCGCTTTCAGAAAGGGAAAACAAATATTCTTAATTCTATTGAACAGAAAAAAAGGGTTTCTATGGCTGATGATTCAAAGTTTTCTGCAATTAAAAAATGTTTCCAAGGAGAAAACACCCAAATACTTCATAAAATAAGTAATACTCTCAGAGAGAAATTGGTCAACATGCATGTTCGAGATGATAGCTTGGATCAAAACAATACTGATGTTGATCAATGTAATCTCCAGGAACTATATAATAATGATTTGGTTTTTCATAAGCTGGTAAATCAATATGATGTTATTTATCTAATTCCATATTCTGACTGCGATGCTAATTATATTGGCCAATCTAGTTGCTCTCGATATTTCAGATTACAAGAAGACGAAAGAGCAATAGGGCTCAATCATTGTGATTATGCTTTGGCCAGACATTGTCATGCTATGGGCCATAAGATAAATTGGAAGGGTGTAAAAGTTTTGGGAAGGGAACACAATATGAACAAACACATAATAAAGGAGGTCCTCTTTATTAAAAATTCCGATTTGATAGTGTTGGGATTTTATGGTTTTTGGAAAATTTGAAAAAATTCTAAATTTCGATATTATTAGATATTCATTTTTTTGAATGGTTACATTTAAGTCAGGGGGTTGGCGGGTTGTTTGTCCTCCATGGTAGATTGCTTTATTTTTACATATTCTTTTGTTGTTAGGTTAATTTTTTAAGGTTGGATTAATAAGCAATTTTCATGTTTGTATTTGGAAGAATTTTCTATTTATTTGTATTTAATCTAATTCCCAATATTTTTAAATTTAAAAAGCACAAACCAATGACATATATGATATTATCGAATTCAAAAGTGGGGGACTGGTGACAAGGACCTCGAATGGGACCCCATCGACGCTAGCGGCTGAGTACTATGTGAAGCAGGAACGATGTCGGTCCAATGAAGGGAACATTGAAGGTCCTATCGCTCAAGATGAATGGTCACAGCGATTGTTAAACCCAAATATGGAGAATGTGTTGACGAAATTGAAGATGTTACTTCACCATGTCAGTCTTCGATATTGCCCTCAAAATCCGCTCCAGTATTGATGAGGTCAGGCGTTGAAATAGAAAATTCAGGTAAAATTTCATTCAAAATATTAGTTGATTTTTCAAAGGCCGGCTCCTACTCTCACATCATAATTAATAGATTTTACATAAAAATGAGGTTTATTAAAAATAAAGTTACTGGCCCTAGTCTGTAGTGAAACTTGCTGGCTACTTTCACTTTCTCCTATTTCGTGCCAACCACGATCCTTCGCAAATTTGTCGTCATAAGAGGTCGGCTTCCTAAATGCATATGCTGGGTGGAAATGTTTCGTCCTCTTTAACTTGCGACGTTGTCCTGAGAAGAAACCCCTTGCATCGACCTGCTGCTGTTGTCTCCATTAGATTTCACGATTTAATGAAATCACCTGTCTGGGCTCCAGCGTTTCCTCTGGATATGGAGAAATAACAAGTATTATTTCCATTCACAAAATTATTCTTAGCAGACTTCTGGACCAGTTTCCCTTCATAGGTTCGAGGCAGCAGGGTCGAAATCGAAGTCTTATTAACAGGGTGAGAGCAAACAAACGACTTAATTTTTCTTCCCTTCCCTTTATATCTTGGAATTCTTCTCGCCTCCTTTGCATATTTTCAGGCTTGACGAATCTCGTACCTTTCCTTCTATTTGCTTTGAGGATTCACCTACTTCCCTCGGTGGGGTCTGGCCGATTGCATCTTTGCTTTTTTTTATTTACTTCGATCGATATCACCTTCGCTTTCTCATATGGTCACTTTAAGCGTGGAGACAACAACAAGTTGCATCAGAAAGATTACCAGTTGATAACAAATAAAAGTCAAACAAACTAATATTGATGGGAGGTAGTTCAGTCAATAAAGTATAAAGCATAAAAATAAACGGATATATATTAAGAGAAGGATGAGACACAAGAACCCTGGAATACAATAAATAATAGTTAATAATTATAAATACAAAATGAATAATAAATCTATATATATACAAGGGGAGATCAAAAAGTAAGTTGCACTAACTCACCGCAGGAGCGCGCTGTGTGTCGCAATCTTGGGCAAAGCGGAGAAAGGGACATTAACTGCGCAGACGTCGGATATAACGGTTCCTGTGGTTTCCCATCGCGTTTTGTGTGACTAGCGGGCTAAAAGCAATGGCGCGTCAACTCTATGTCCACTCCAAACTTGAGGTGCGAGCAGCAATCCGCTTTCTATGGGCCAAACGGGTGAATTGCACGGATATTCATCGTGAAATCACTGCACGATAACGCAACACCTCACAAGAGCCGCCAAACGTGCCAACTGCTGCAGCGATTCAAGTGGGAGGTTGGGAAACATCCTCCATACAGTACCAACTTAGCGCCATGCGACTTTCATCTTTTCGCTAAGGTCAATACGAAGCTCGGTGGACAACGATTTTGAAACGATGAGGAGATAAAAGTGGCTGTCACCGTGTGGTTACAAAACGCCAGAGAAGATTTCTATGCATCCGGAATCGAAAAGTTGGTTGATCATTCAGATAAATGTTTAGGGTCTCTTAGGGACTATGTGGAAAGTGAACCTACATTGTATTCTGCTATAGCCGTGTTGCTTTTGTATAGGTGGTGTAATAAAAGGCCATACCGTGGAGTGCAATTTACTTTTTGATCTCCCCTCGTATTTAAAGAAGGATGTTTATTTGTGGGTTTGTTTTTTATACAAATCAACAGTTTTATTCTGATCTTGATGAAATTTTGCATAATTGACCGCCAAAGCATGAGGAAGGTCACTGTGTATGCCAGATACCGGAAAAATAAAATTATTTATATAAAATCGATATTCATGGTTATAGCAGGGCATATTAATGAGAAATGTCTCATGACCAACAATGCAACGCAAACAATAGATATCAATAGATATCAACAATGGCGTCAACACGCAATGCACCAACACAAGGCAGGGATCAACAATATTATCTCATGTCCTACAATGAAAGGCAAAGTTTGTGCAATATAGATAAATTTCAATTTGTAATAATGCATAGAATTCATGTTATTCAGGCTTTTCTTAGAAAAGAGAGTTCTTAGTAATTAACAATTTCTTAAAAATTTATAAAAATGATTAGTAACTGGAGATAATGGAGAGTTAGCAGACTATTGAGAAAGAGTGAAAAAACGACAGAGGAAGCACTCCTTTAGCGCCGTGCTAAATTGAGCAAATGGTAAGCAGATATATAGAATAATCGGCGATCGCTAGACTACAAAAGAGATGAATGGTCAAAGTTTTGATTCAAGACATTGAGAGAAGTAAGGGAAATCTATGAACATCAAGTGTACGTCTAAAGTAAGATTACGTGAGTAAGAAATTATTTAAAATAGCAGTGGCATCCTTGGAAAGGTCCATCCATTGTGAGTCCTTAAAAAAACTTTTTGCCAATTTTCATTAGGAATTTTTACTTTATTAATTCTAAGCGTTTTCATGTGTTTAATTTTTATATATTTCAAAATTTAAATAGAGCAAAAAGGTATAAGTGGTTCTTTGTCCAGGGCAAGAAAAAACTTGGTGATGGTCTCCTGTGATGAGGCAAGTCAAGAAGAGTTTAGATAAAGGCCCTGTATATCACCTAGACTTCCTGTTTTTCGTATTTTTTGTAGAATGGATTTTTCGTATTTTTCGTTGTGAAAGGAGTAATCGACAATCGAACAGTGAAGTATACATTTGTTAGGATGGGACGAAAGCAGCGCTTTCACAAAGCTCATCTAACGAGAATAAATTCCAAATAAAATACATTGAGGTAGTCAAGAAGCATAAACAACCCAAGCTGACTTCCATATTATACAAAAAAGAAAATTAGATTGACGATTGTCAGAAACTAGATACAAACAAAATATAAAAAAAACAAGGAGAAAGAAGATTATCACATCTTTCAGTAGTCCGGGAAACAGACGTTGCTAATATCTTCAAAATTGACGTCAAGAACGTGCTTCGGTTTATGATACATCGTATGCCAGTTCATATTCATTGACTTCTTCAATATCCCTTTCACAAGCTTATTGTCGTGAGTCTTCATCTTCTGTATCATAATCAAAAGGAGATCCTGTATAAGCTTTCCGATATGGGCCATGTTTAAATCCATGTGGATGGATTGGTTTTTCACCGTCTTTCTGTCCAGCTGGGCAATGATCCTCAGAGTAACATTCTCGAATGACTGTAGTTCACTCCATCTGGTTTTATAGATAGTCGCCCACGCAGATATGCCATACAGGAGTATGGTCCAGATAATCGACTTGTAGAGAAGTAGCTTGTTGTCAATGCTGAGGGCGCTGTAGCGATCCTTGAGAGCTATGATAATGTACTTAGCCCTCTTCACTTTGTTCAGAGCATAGGACATATGCCGGTTCCACGAGAGTCTTGAGTCAATGATAACACCCAGATACTTGTAGTTGTCCACCCACTCCAGTTTCTTATTGAACAGAATAAGAGAATATGGGGGACGCTTGAGCTTCCTATTGAGGTACAAAGCTTTGCACTTTCCCACATTAAGGTCCAACTTCCGCCAGTTAAACCAGTCTTCGAACTGCTTCAAGGCGCACTGCTGCCGAGTGATAACATGAGTCAGCTGATGTGCCCATGTTATAATGGCAGTATCAACCGCATAGAAATACAGATTACATTTATCGGGTTTCGGGAAATCGTGTAAAAAATAATTAAATAGCGGACAGAAGGACAGAACCCTGAGGGACACCGGCCTTTACAACACGGGGCGTGGAAAGATTTTCTCCAACTTTGGCTTGATAGGATCTGTCGTCAAGAAAGGATTACACCATCAAAATCAAGTCAGTAAGGAACCTGTCTCTAATCATTTTGTAGACCATTCCCTCAGGCCACACCGGGTCAAAAGTTTTACTGACATCAAGAAATACCACCCCACAGTATGAATATCCGTGCAATTCACCCGTTTGGCCCATAGAAAGCGGATTGCTGCTCGCACCTCAAGTTTGGAGTGGACATAGAGTTGACGCGCCATTGCTTTTAGCCCGCTAGTCACACAAAACGCGATGGGAAACCACAGGAACCGTTATATCCGACGTCTGCCCACTTTTTAGGACAAGAGTGGGCAGCACGAAAGCCAAACTGCTCTTCCCGAAAAAGGTCATTTGCTAGACGGTGGTCTTGGAATCTGACGAGGATCGTTTTCTCCAAGACTTTGGACATCGGGGGTAGCAGGCTAATAGGTTGGTAGCTCGCGGGAATTGCAGGATTTTGCCCCTGCTTGGGGATACTCAACACTATAGATTGCTTCCAAGCCACAGGGAAGTAAGAAATTTTCCAGCAGTTGCTAATAATATTGGTGAGATAGTCAATAAAGTTTTTCGGGAGACTCATAAGGGTGTTATTCCTCACCTTGTCACTTCCTGGAGCCTTCTTCTTTTTCAGTTTACTTATCATGGTGGCGATCTCTCCAGCCACGATGTTGTTCTTTGTTAAATGCTGCAGGATTTCATCAAAGTTGACAAAAGCTTCTTCCACACGCTGAGACATGATTTGGCTCTCGGGTTTATCGTTGGTAGGAGTAACAAACTGCATTTCCAGTGAATCTGCAATGACTTGGGCGTTGTCCTGATCAGTTTGCACATAGTTACCTTGTGGTGTACGGATTGGAGGAAGCGTATTGTTCTTCTTTTTCTGTAAAGCTCTGACCATACTCCAAATGGAATTATCGCGAGCGGACATGCTTTTGAGTTTGTCATTCCATCTAGCGTCACGAAGCTCTTGGACTCTTCGCACAAGCCTGTTGTATTTGGTTTTGAGCCAAGTTTCCCGATAGCGTTGCCATGTTTCTTTCAGCAATTAGGCGTTGGATTCCAGGAGTGAGTTGGATTCGATGAGGAGGTTTATTCTCTGATGGATTGTTACTAGCTTCTATGGCACTGTTAATACATCTGGTGATGTCTTCAACACATTGATCGAAGTCCTCCGTACAGTACGCAACTTCGAGATATGAATTGCCATAGTTCTTAAGAATATCTTTGTAGAACTTTCAGTCTGGATGATGTATGAGTTCCTCTCGGAGATTTATGTCAACATTGTCAAAGTGGAACGCCACAGGCTTGTGATCAATCAAGAAAGGTCATCAATCGTGAAGATATTGTATGGTTTGAAGAAACCCTTCAAGAGCGAGATGCCCAAAACGTCACTACTAGGGGAGTGGTCGCAGTAGTAGGTGTCCTTCACAGGTCCAGCAGCGATGATGTCATCTTTTCCTTGTATGTACCTATAGAGATTCATGCCTTTGTAGTTCTGCGTTCTGGAGTTCCAGCTTGGGTGTTTGGCATTTAGTTCACCAGCCAAGATGACTGGAATGTCACCACTGAAGAGTTCATCAAGCTCGTTGAGGTCAAGATATTGTTTAGGTGAATTAGAGAGCGGCACGAACTTCACTTCACCACAGGAAACATCATTGATAATGATGGAGGCCGATTCCATACCTACATAAGAATTGGAGACTAATTCTTGGTGTTGAATTCCCTTCTTAATGAGGATTGCTGCGCCCGCAGAAGCACATCTTGCAGCATTTGAAGCCATACGATCCATACGATACACACAATAGCCAGGTAGCTTGAAGTCTTGGCTTGGTTTGAGGTCCGTTTCACAAAGGAAAGCAACGTCGATTTCTTGCTTTATCAAAAAATTGTGAAACTCGATACGCTTTCGGGGAATCCCCCTAGCGTTCCATATCACACACCGAACTTCACCTTTGTTGATTAATGTATAACGTTTTGCAGCCATAGCATAATTAGTTGGTCGTAAGTTTTGCCTAGATTAAAAAACCAATGAAAGATGCGATGCATCCTAATTGCTTATACATACTTGGTAGGTCGTTGATGTTGAGGCCTTTATCCTCTGGCAAAATGAAACATCAGATTGACGATTGTCAGACGAGACACAACGAAGCTAAGCAAAGCAAAAACCATCAAACCGCGAGGTAAATAGAGTATCACAACCTCCAGTATTCCGGGAAGGAAGCGTTGCCAATGTCCTCAAACTTTACATCCAGAACGTGTCTAGGCTTTCGGTACCTAGTATGCCACCTCATGTCATCGAGTGGCTCAGATCCCCTTCACCAAGTAGGTGTCATGGTTCTTGATCTTCAGGATCATATTCTTAAGTAGTTCCTGGATGTATTTCCCAATATGAGTCATGTTGAAGTCACCATGGATTGCCTGATTTTTCGCGGTTCTTTTATCTAGTTGGGCAATAGTCCTCAATGTGACGTTCTGAAACGATTGGAACTCCTTCCAACTACTTCTGGAATAGTTGCCCACGCTGGCATACCATGCAGTGAAAGGAGTACAAACAAACGGGTTTATATATAGTTTGCATAGGGAATAGTAATACGGTATTGGTTGAAAAACAAGAAGAGAACAAATGAGATTAATTAGAAGTCGTGTTGGGATAGGACAGCAGGAAGGACAAATAGGAAATAATAAGAGGGTCGCAAAAAATGCAATAGGATAAAACATATGAAATTAAAATTATAAAAAAGGTTAGGAATGATAGGGTGCTAGCAAAAAATTTTGTAAAATTCCCTGAATTTCCCTTGATTTTTCTAGATCATCAGCAGACAAAAAAGACTATCATGAAAGAATATTATTGACATTGTTCAAAATTTTCAATTTTGTTATTCCCTGACAATTCCCGGGTGCTAGTCACTCTGTAAAATAGTACCACATATAAGAGCTATGGGTCAAAGGTCACTGAAATAAAAGGGTACAAGAAGACTATGAGAAAAAGAGTTTGCAGGGACGGACACAAAATGAACATAGAGGTAGAAAGATATGAAATAACATTAAAAAGAGGATTTAAAAGATAAAGAAAAACGGGAAAAAGAAAAAGAAAAGGGCCCAGAGAGATTACGACAAATTAGGGAATAGCTGAAGTTGGAGAGGGATATGGGAGAGGTAATGAGGGAAAGGTTCCTTTCCTAAGGTTAATGCCATCAGGGGTGAGGGAATTGAATTTCCAAATAAGAAAAGACTCGAATTGTTTTCTCTCATTTTTGTTATGGAAGTTACTACGAAGAATATAAAGGCTGATGGCCTGTAAGGAGTGGCCAGGGGAATTAAAGTGTTTAGCGACAGGGGTGTCGAATTTATGTCCGGCAAATCTGGCACGTATGGTATTGCCAGTCTCGCCAAGATGCTGTTGAGAGAATCGCAGGTCAGGTTCTGGTTAATTTTGAAAGTAAAGGAGGAAGCACTGCTGGAAATGGAGGTAGCAGGGTTAAGAAAATGGCAACGCTGTTCATTGCAATGAGAATATCCCTTACTGGAAATGCGTGGTTTAGTAATAGAATCATAGACTTTAAAATCTATATCTTTAAAATCTAAGCAAATCTTTAAAATCTAAGCATATGTTTAAAATTAGATGTCCGTTTAAAAGAAACTTTAGGTGGTTCTGGTAGAATGGAATGGAGAAGATGTTCGGGAAAGTTGGGATTAATGGTATTTTCTTTGTCTGATACTGGAATTACTATTTTATGCTTTTAAGAAATATTTATTTAATTCTGTTATAAATTACTGTCTAGATTTCTTCCTAATGTGTGGACTGATTGTTGCAATTTATATCTTTATCAAAATTTGTTGTCGATAAATTTTACTTTTTATGATCCGCGTGTGATGTTCAAATGCGTTCTTTCCCTCGCGGATAATTTCCTCGACCGCAGGAAGTTATACCATTTAATTCTTGTCAAATTATAATTTTTATTTTTTTTGCTTACAGTTCATTCCTTCCTCACCTCTTGCCCCTCTTCCACCTCTACAAGCCTCTTGTGCAGCATGGCCGCCTATCTACCTCCCCGCCAGTGGAACATATATATTTTTGCTATGGAACCTCCTGCCAACTCATCCTCCTTGTGAAGAAATATTGTATTGTTTTCTTTTTTTTTTCATGGCATTCTCATTTTCATGCCTGGTTCACGTTGATCCTTGGACGTCTTACAAAACCATTCTCTTGCTTGATACAACTATGACAGGTCCTTCCGATTAATGCAATGCAGCAAGATGTCTCATTCTATGGATCACTATCCTTTTCTTCAGTGGGAGTGATGGACAAAATGTTGTATCTTATGTCCCACTGAGCAATATAAACGCGCCATACCTTTCTTTATTTTTACGCACAAGTTTCGTTTATTTTTACCCCTTAATTATTTGTTTCTTGATTTTCTGTAAATAAATTTATCCTTCAGCCTGCCATTGCTGCCGCAAAAAATTTGTATATATATTAATTCATAATAATTAAAAATGTTATATATACCACTACCACGTTCCATTTTTTAATTAATTCTCTGAACACTGGTAGCAGAGCGTGGTTATTGGTTTATATAACATATTACTAAGCATGGCAGAGTCTTATTTTGATGAGGGTCGATCCATTCCCAAGCCTACGAGCGCCAACTACCATCAATGGAAATATCGCATGCTGACGTTTCTGGAGACAAAAGGTCTGGATAAGTATGTTAAGGACAAAATCCTTTTGCCAACTTCTGAACCTGACGAGTCGACAGTCCGTTTAGAGTGGGCACGTTAGCGACGATATAGTCGTTATGCTCCCGGATGACAACCCATTTACTCTCTGGGAAGTCATTTGTTGTCGCTATGCCAGACCAGATTCAGTAATGCAGGCTGAGATTATGCGTCTTCTCTCAGCTCTATATTTTAGTGAATCAGATGACCCAAACGCCTATGTTGCGCTCTCATTGCGGCTACGCGCAGAGGTGGGGGCAGTTTTGCTCCGATTAGACGATAAAATATTGTTCGACCATACGGTGGCTGGTTTGCCGTCGACCTATACTGCATTAAGACTTTCTGTGCAAGCCAATCCTACTATGTCTATTGAAACATTCCAAAGTCAGCTAAGTGTGGTATTCAAAGATGTAAGTTCGCGCAATCACCCTGTCAGTGCGGCATCAAGTATCACTTCTGCGCCTAATTTAGCCCCCAATTTTTCTTCCGGAGCCCAGAGGACTTCTGAAGTAACTTGCTTTAATTGCGGAGGCCGAGGACATGTTAGATCTGTTTGTCCCTCTAAGCGTCTCAATGTAACCCCTGGTCCGTCTGTGGTGCACACTCCACCCAGATCACATTCACCAAATGTGCGTACCCCACGTCCCAAGCGAAAGACTCGCAAGCCAAGTGCCAAAGCGCATGAAAAGAAGCCAGCAGTTAACTGTGTTGGCCTTCCAACAAGAGACTGGATAATTGACACAGGCAGCTCGTTCCATGTGATCAAGGACAAAGAGTTCTTTGAATCCATCCAAAAATGTCATAAAAAGATCTATACCGCAGATCCTGCAAAAACAATTGCCGCTGTCGGTACAGGGGTTGCGAGTGTTTTGCTAAACTCGGGATTTGTTTTAACGCTATATGACGCGCTTTATGCTCCTTGTGCGCGTTTCAACCTTGTGTCAATGGGACAATTAACTAAGCAGGGGTTCTCTCTGTCTTTTGGCCCTGACGGGTATTCCCTTATTTCTGATCAGGGCGTGTCCGTGGCTGCACAAGAGGCTGTTGTGGATTTACCATTCCTTCCGGTATTATCAGACATCCCCTCAGCCTCCCGAACAGTTTCCCCACCATTTTCTATAGTGTTAACTTATCAGGATGTTCATTATGCTCTGGGACATCCATCGCCAAAAAAACTCGCTATCAAACACCGAAGTATTCGTGGTCTTGAAAAGGTACCTCTCATTCCTAATGATCAGCCATGTGTTCCCTGTCTCAAGGCAAAGATGTGCAATGCCCCTCACAAGACTGTCACGTTTCAGCAGTCCTCGCGTCCTCTACATCTTCTCCATGTGGACACTGCAGGGCCCATGCCTACCACATCCGTCTATGGGAACAAATATCTTCTGATTGCAGTGGACGATCATACTCGTAAGATATTTGTATGTGCTGTGTCAACCAAAGCAGAGGTACCACAAGCGCTGATCAACTTGATTAAAAAGTTACAACGATCTACTGGACATAAACTCGTGTATGTACGTTCGGATAATGGCACCGAGTTTATCAACGAAGCGCACAGCGAATTTTGTTCGGTGGAAGGAATAACCCAGCAATTCACCGTGCCTGAGAACCCCCAGTCGAATGGTGTTGCTGAGAGAGCAGTCCGCTCTATTTGTGACGGAATGCGTGTCCTACTTGCCTCGTCTAATGTTCCACACTGTTTTTGGGACCTGGCTGCTGCTATGGCAGCGTACAATTTGAACTCCCTGCCCCGAACAGGGCAAACCATATCCCCACAGGAGCTGTTGTCCGAAAAGAAACCCACTTTTAAGCATCGAGCACCATTTGGGTACCTAGTCTATTATTTTGTGCCAAGATCGCACCAATCCAAATTCCAGGCTCATGCAAAACGTGGAATTTTCATGGGATACCCGGCGTCATCACCTGGCTATCTCATTTATTCAATTGAGGAGGACAAATTGATACGATTTCGATCAGTTCGATATTTTCCAAAAACGTTCCCTGAACTGTTAATGTGCCGCGAACCGTTATTCTCGATTCCGTCTATGCCGCAGCTTCCATATGATCTCCATTCAGAGACTTCTCAGGTTGACGAAGCGAGAAATGTTGAACGACCGCCGTCGTTATCTCCAGTTTCCGACGTCGAGGACCCACCAACACATTTCGCCCCTGATGCGGAAGATAACGAAGATCCAACCATTCCTGATGTAACGATCTCTCCTGTTCCTCCGGTGAAGGCACCCGTCCAGTCGGACCTGGCGCCACCGAAGCAACCTGCCCCTGCGCCCCCTCAACAGGAGTTACGCAGATCGCAGAGACTGAAAGATAAGGCGTCGAGCTGTACTCTGTCATCCCAACCTGACCGACTCCGCTTTCAAGGAGACGTCCTTGATGACCTCTATGTTGTTTGAACAGGCACTCACTTCCCCTCAACGTCTCCAATGGGAAGAGGCTCTGAAGAGTGAATTAGACTCTCTCCACCTTCATCAAGTCTGGGAATTAGTCCCTAAGCCCCTACACACGAAGATACTAAAAACGAAGTGGATATACCGCATTAAGTATAATCCAGACCGGTTTCGAGATTTAAAGTCAGGTTGGTGGCAATTGGATCGTCGCAGACGTATGGAAGGGAATACGAACTCACGTTCTCCCCTGTAATTCGGATGGCGTCGTTAAGAATACTGTTTGCCATAGCGGCCAATAAGGGCTTGTCATTGCACCAATAGATTACACGATATATGTAATGCCACCCAAGGGGTTGGCTCACCGCTCAGACGATATATGCAAACTCCTAAAATCACTGTATGGTTTAAAGCAGAGTGGGAGGTGCTGGTATATGAAATTATGTCAGCTCCTTCTCCGCTTAGAATGTACCCCGTCCCGAGCGGATGACAGTCTTTTCTTTTATGACAGCAACGGTTGCTTCATGCTCCTTGCTGTGTATGTAGACGACATTGGGGCTACTACGAGTGATGTGTCTGCCTTAAAATTAATAATGAATGATGTGCGACAGGAAGTCGATCTGGTGGACCTGGGACCCGTACATCTACTTTTAGGTATGCGTGTAAGCCGAGAAGGCAATGTCATGAAATTTTCCCAGGCTCACTACATCCAGCAAGTCCTGCACGACTATAAACAGCAAGACATTAAACCTAGATCTGTTCCCCTCAGTCCGCACATGAACCTGGACGAAGTGACGGACTCATGGCCAGCTGATCCCACAACTTATCAGTCCCTTCTCGGGTCACTCATGTATGTAATGACGTGCACGCACCCGGACATAGCTTTCGCTATCACACGATTGTCGTCATATGCTAGGTCTCCAACTCATTTGCATATGACGGCGCTAAAGGGAGTCGCTGCTTACCTAGCTCACACCTGCGATGCATCGCTCACCTTTGTTCCGTCAACAGGTTCGTTATGTGCATTTGCTGATGAAAGTTGGTATGTTACCCCACAGAGCAAGGCTTACTCTGGTATCCTCATAAAATTGGGAGAAAACACCATCTCCTGGTGCTCTAAGAAGCAGCGTCTCGTGGCCATAAGCAGCTGTGAAGCAGAAATTATAGCTATATCCGAATGTGTAAAATCATTTTGGTGGTTATGGGATTGATTCACTCAAATAGACCAGGGGGAATATATCTCTTTCCTCACTACTATATACAATGATTCAACTTCTGCCATCGCATGTCTGAGTGCATTGGAATCTAAGAGTAGAACGAGGCACATTCTGAGATTGCATAATTACATCTTGCGCGAAATCAATCTCCTGAATGTGATCCTCACCTACTGTTCATCCTCAGACATACCAGCAGACGTTTTGACAAAGCCTTTACCTTCCCCCGCTTTGTATAAAATTTGCGATCAAATGTCGTTAACTAAGCGGGATGACGAACACTAATTAGACTTATTTTTGGGATAAATTTATGTACATGTATGGCCGCCCCCTTCCTTTTCGTTTTAACTGCAAAATTTGTAGTTTGAAGTTGTTAGGCGGGATGAGAGGGGTTCTTAACGCCGAATATTTGTTTTCAACTTCTTGTTTTTTTTTGCTCTTAACCAGAGGCAAGGTTTCGGCATACATTTTTTTTATTTTTTTATTTTTTATACATTTAAATAAGTCATAGCACGTAACTATTTATTTGTCATATGAATATACATTAATTTATACACTATTGAGCTCAATGTAAAGTATTTTTTTTTGGACATGTCAATAATTTTTACTTTCATTAATTTTTTTTAGTGTGCGCACACTTTCATATTTCATACTATTCATATTTTTTAATATTTCATTGCTTGTTCACTTTACTTGGCATAATTTAATGTTATGTGTCTCTTAAGTTTTTTTTCTTTTAGGTCCAGTCAAATAAGATTCTTTTCTTAAACAGCTTTAGGTCTTTTAGGTCCCGTCAAACAGCTCAACGGACACATGGTTTTATCCTGCACTCGAGTAAAATTACAGGGGGTTTGTTTGGGAAAGTTGGGATTAATGGTATTTTCTTTGTCTGATACTGGAATTAATATTTTATGTTTTTAAGAAATATTTATTTAATTCTGTTATAAATTACTGTCTAGATTTCTTCCTAATGTGTGGACTGATTGTTGCAATTTATATCTTTATCATTGTTGTCGATAAATTTTACTTTTTATGATCCGCGTGTGATGTGCAAATGCGTTCTTTCCCTCGCGGATAATTTCCTCGACCGCAGGAAGTTTTACCATTTAATTGTTGGCAAATTATAATTTTTATTTTTTTTGCTTACAGTTCATTCCTTCCTCACCTCTTGCCCCTCTTCCACCTCTACAAGCCTCCTGTGCAGCATGGCCGCCTATCTACCTCCCTGCCAGTGGAACATATATATTTTTGCTATGGAACCTCCTGCCAACTCATCCTCCTTGTGAAGAAATATTGTATTGTTTTCTTTTTTTTTCCATGGCATTCTCATTTTCATGCCTGGTTCACGTTGATCCTTGGAC
Organism: Rhysida immarginata; assembly: GCA_023313115.1. NCBI lineage: Eukaryota > Metazoa > Arthropoda > Chilopoda > Scolopendromorpha > Scolopendridae > Rhysida > Rhysida immarginata. Next base: position 1,105,258 of record JAHWFO010090898.1, read on the forward strand.
GTCTTGCACAACCATTCTCATGCTTGATACAACTATGACAAGTCCTTCCGATTAATACAATGCAGCAAGATGTCTCATTCTATGGATCACTATCCTTTTCTTCAGTGGTAGTGATGGACAAAATGTTGTATCTTATGTCCCACTGAGCAACATAAACGCGCCATGCCTTTCTTTATTTTTACGCACAAGTTTCGTTTATTTTTACCCCTTAATTATTTTTTTCTTTATTTTCTGTAAATAAATTTATCCTTCAGCCTGCCATTGCTGCTGCAAAAAATTTGTATATATATTAATTCATAATTAAAAAAAATGTTATATATACCACTACCACGTTCCATTTATTAATTAATTCTCTGAACAGAAGAGGAGAGTTGTCAACTATATGTTGATGTTTCCTTATTGAGGGTTGGATGATAAGGAAGAACTAACGTAGGTGTTGCCATAGCTGAAGAAAGTTTAGGATTGTTGTTAGAACAGGAATTGCGATGTTTATAGATAGAAGCGCGTATGAAAGATTTGGGGTAGCCTCTTGCTTTAAGGGAGTGGGTAAGTCCTTGTCAGACTGATTAGTGCATATTCTATGGATGCGAGTTAACTGACCTAAAGGGATGTTATCCTTGCAAAGACGTGGATGGCAGCTATCACAGTGTAAGTACTGGTGGCTGTCAGTGGGATGCTTATAGAGATTAGTAGACAATTTGTTGTTAGTTATAGAGATAGAGACATCCAAAAAAGAAACAGTTGTGATAGAATAATTGTGAGGATGGAGTTAGAATGGGTTATAAAAGATAGGAGAGGGTCTTCATTATGTGGCCAGATCAGGAAAACATCGTCAATATACCGCAGCCAGACCAACGGCTTCAAGGGAGACGTGGAAAGCAGTTTGGTTTCCACCTTCCCCATAAAAATGTTGGCATAGTTGGGAGCCATTTTGGAGCCCATAGCAATGCCATTGGACTGGATATAATACTCATTGTAAAAATTGAAGAAATTGGAGGTGAGAATGGTGTGAAGGAGATGGCAGATGGTGTCAGTAGAAAGTACTAGGAAAGGTTTTTTAGCCTTGAGACTGTTGCGAATAGCTTCAATCCCATCATCATGAGGACTGTTAGTGTAGAGAGAAGAGACATCAAGTGTGCAGAGGAAGACGTTCTTAAAATCGTAATTAGAGTCGTTAAGGCGCTGGGTATGGGAGAGAAAATCGTTAGTGTATTTGATATAGGAAGGAAGACTGGGCGGGATGTGGCGTATGTGATGGCGACATCAGCAGAAAGTGGCTCACAGAGGGTGTTGTTACAAGAGATGATTGGACGGCCGGAATTGCCAGGTTTATGAATCTTGGGAAGAAGGTAGAAACGACCAAGGGAACTGAATTTAGGAAGAAGGAGGAGGCGGGTTTTTTATCGATTTGGGAGGAGGATTCCAGCCGAAAGAGGATATTTTTAAGTTCGGTGTTGAACGTATCAGTAGGGTCGAAGGTTAGTTTCTTGTAGAACTTGATATCAGAGAGTTGTCTATTAGCTTCGTTAATGTAGTCAGAAGTGTTCATAACAACAATTGCGCCCCCTTTGTCTGCGGGCTTAATTGTTATATCAGGGTTATTACCAAGGCTTTTGATACAAAAAAATTCGTTATTGGTGAGGTTAGGAAGAGGTGTTTTAATATTCTTAGTAATAGAGAGGATGTCATTTTATATTGACTTGATGTAATCCTTGATGGAATACAGAAGGTTGAGCTGATAGCGGGAGAGTATTAGAAGGATTCATGCAGAAGTATAGACGGTGTCTGAGGGCACGGCTGAAGTTATCGACAGAGAAAATGATATCAAAAGTGTCAATGGTATTTGAAGTGGGACAGAAGGAAAGGCTTTTAGAAAGGGTTCTGGTTTCGAGAGATGGAAGTTTAGTGGTCGAAAGATTAATAACCGCGGTTGTGCCAAGAGTGGAAGAGAGTGCTAGAGCTGGTGGAGGGAGGTGGAACGTTTTTTAGACAGGGAGTTCAGAAAATAAGCGGATAAAAGATTAGAGAGAGTTTTTTTTAACCGGGAATAGTTAGGGAATCATAAAATAGAAAATTTTGAACAATGTCAATAATATTCTTTCATGATAGCCTTTTTTGTCTGCTGATGATCTGGAAAAATCAAGGGAAATTCAGGGATTCTTTTTGCTAGGCACCCTTTTATTCCTATCCTTTTTTATAATTTTAATTTCATATGTGTTATCCTATTGCATTTTTCTCGCCGCCCTCTTATTATTTCCTATTTTTCCTTCGTCCTGTCCTATCCCAACACGTCTTCTAATTAATCTCATTTGTTCTTTTTTTGTTTTTCAGCCAATACCGTATTACTATTCCCTATGCAAACTATGTATAAACCCGTCCGTTTGTACTCCTTTCATAACTTCAGGATAATTCTCTAATATTCTATTTGCTTTTAGAGAATTATCCTTTTTGTTTTGATAAAGGATAGCCTTTATACGAAAAGTCAGCTTTTTATTTTGATTTTGATTAATTATTTTGTTTATTATATCTTATTTTATATTCATTTTGTATTTTTAATTAATAACTATTATAAAGCATTAAAACTGATATAAAAACTGTTCAGTCAAGAAAGCAAAAAAACTGATATAATCACATACACAAACCTTTATCGTGTTAATTATTGTATAAAGTTTCACCCTATAATCAAAGTCAGGACGAAAAGGAATCAACATTATATAGAATCGATGATTGACGATGACGTTTTTTTCGTATCTCTACAGTAACCAAACGTCATATAAGGAGAGGGGAGGATGGAGGGGGAGAAAAGTTATTATTGTAGCGCACAGAACTCAATAAGACAGACTGACACATGGTTTCGACTACATGGCCTGTAGGGTATACAAACTTACGTGTCCCACATGCGTAATTTTCTACATCCGTTTCGCGAAGAGGGCTTGGGTCAATGGCGATGGCAAGTCCGCTTTCGCGAACCACCTCATAAAGATCAAGTATCATTTCGGACCAATGCAGAAAATTTTAAAATTATGACCACAGAAAAATCCTCACTTTCAAAGCCTTGAAAATAAGGAAGCACCAGAAAACGGACTGTAATACGATATTTAATAATCAAATTAATTTCCAAAAATGCTCCATTCTTGATGAACCAGCGAAACGGAAGAGAGCTTACCACAATTGACTTTGGCCAATCCCAGCAAATGTCATTATATAATCAACCTTAATGGTTCTCCTTATGTTAGAGCCTGTTCTCCTAATATAATAACCTGTGTTGTTATCCCTTGATCTGTTACCTTTGTAAGTCTACCAATCAGCATCGAATAGATTTCTCTTGATAGGTGTATTACTATTTCTCATCAGTAGGAGTGTCACAACTTTAATTAAATTAAAAGTTAATTTTTAGTTATTTAGCAAAGTCTTAAGTCGTGAGACAGGAGAGAGAACGGGAGACATAAAATTGCTTCAAACATTTTTATTCAATACAACTTCGATAGGATAAAATGGAAGAATTGCTTACAATTATGAATTTTCTGAGTTAAATTCCTTCAGTAAATTGCCTGTATGATTAACAATAAATTTAACGTCAAATTTCAGATTTAATGTTGAATAGTTACAAGTTCGATGGAAGCCGTAACTTTCAGTGAATTTTACGGTGAGGTGTTCCGTAAAATTGGATAGGATAGCCTTGGATTTGGTGTGGAGTCATTGACCTACAGCAATGTCCAGACAGGTAGCTCTTCCTGAAGATAACTTCATTAGGCGAGGGGCAGGTACCTCTGTGTACGGCTGAGTGCTGAAGCACGCAATAGTTCCAAGAAAAAGAAGTGGCGTAATAGGCGGTAACCGTCGTACGGGATAACGGCGAGCTATACAGGTTGGACGATCCGAAGGAAGGCACTGAAAGAAATGTAAATCACAGGCATTAGCACTAGCTTGGCCACTAATTCTTAATTCTACATCAAGTTCATGTGTTGCATGAATATCAAATAAAATGATTCTACCAAATGCTGACATGCTGCCTACCATGCGCAGTAGGCTGATTGAGGCCTCATCGACACTATTGGCTAATCGAGTGAAAGTGCGGGAGCGACGCTGGCCCTAGGGGTCCTCCGGAATCGTAACATCAATATTGGCGATAAGGGGCAAAACTTCTGGCTCGGACAATGACAGCTGGGCGAACGCTTCAGACAACTCGTCATCCAATGGCGAGGCCTACTCAGCTGGCGGGTCATCAACTGGCAGCAAGCAGTTTACACCTAGCGGCTAATGAGTGGGGAAAGTTTGGTGGGATGAGTTAAAGTCCGGCATTAAGCCTTACAATATTGTTTTCTCGTATTGATCAAGTAAAAGTTTATGATAAAAGTTTCTGGCAGGTGTACGAGAAGCATTGTCGAGGCATTTCGTCTCCTTCATGTGTCTATCAGCGGGCGGGCTACGGCATCGCTCTCCTTCACGTCGGCTTGGAAATCTCCGCTGGTGAAGGCTTCTCCGCACTACGCTTCTGCATCCTCCATTTTTGCTGGACGGATAGAAGAAGCGTGTAGCTCGTCGTGGAAAGACATCCGCGTTCTTTTCCAAGTTCGTAAAGGTTCCTCTTTCAATGAGGCAATCCTTATTAGCACGGGAGGGGCAGCCGGATTCTTGGTAACAGTCCTATCCCATTTCCCCGGAGCGAGACCGGTAGATTTTTCCGTATGCTCAATGCACTCCTTCGTTTGATTTCCTTACCATACTAACGACGGACATCTATTTTTCTCCCTTACTTCTTGCTTTTCTTCACTATTAAAATCTAGCTTGCGACGTCTCACTTCCTACCCCCACCGATCGACCAATCCCTTGCTCTTCTTCTTGGCTTCTCCCCGGGATCGTCGATTCTTCTCGGCGGGGTCCAGGCCCTCATTTATTATTTCCTTTCCTTTCTCTAATTTCATTGTCATCTTTGTTTTTCTTATCTTGCGCAAAAAAACGAGATGACAAGGGGCCTGCTTGATTGTAGTCGATCCCTGCCCTGAAGAGGAAATGTACAGTATTTCGAAACGCTGAGGATTTGCAATAAAAACGCTACCATTTTGCTAACCCAGTTCTTTACCATTGTTTACTTACAGCGAAATCGACTAAGATTCTGCCTCTTGTTTTACTTTGCTGGCATTTCATTAGTTTTGAATTAACATATATCCTCCCTCACAATATAGTGTACTTACTGGTTTGAAGAGTCTAGTTGATGTATGCTTTTTTATTGCTTACTAGAAGAGGTATCCGGCGTTGCCCGGGATAATTACACTTGGATGTAAACAGAACAATCTCAAAAAATTAAATTAAATTTTGCAATATCTTAAAAATAAACACATGAAAATGCTTAGAATTAATACAGTAAAAATTCCTAATGAAAATTCGAAAAAAATCTTTTTAAAGGCTCACAATGGCTGGACCTCTCCAATAATTTCTTACTCACGTAATCTTATATCAGATGTATAGTTAGTGTCGTTGCAATTTCCACTCTTCTCTCGATGTGTTGAAGCAAAACTTGGCCATTCATCACTTTGTGCAGTCAAGCGGTCGCCGATTCTTCTATTTACTTGCTTCCCATTTGCTCAATACATCATGGAGCTAAAGGAGTGCTTCCTCTGTCGTCTTTCCACTCTTTCTCAATAGTCTGCTAACTCTCCATTATCTCCAGTTACTGATCATTTTTAAAGATTTTCAAGAAATTGTTAAGTACTAAGAACTCTCTTTTCTAAGAAAAGCCTGAATGACAGGAATTCTATGCATTGTTACAAATTGAAACTTATCCATATTACATCATCATTTTATGTTCATTGTTATAATTCTTGGAAAGATTGCTTTAACATTACATCATCATTCTGTGCTCATTGTTATTGGTGAATTGCGCGTTGATACCATTGTTGATGCGAACACAATGGGCCTATTGTTCACAAACTTTGCCTTGCATTGTTTGTCATGAGATATATATTGTTGGTTCATGCAGTGTGTTTGTGAATGGCGTGCTGATACCATTGTTGATACCTATTGTTGTACAAACTTTGCCTTGCATTGTTGGTCATGAGATATTTCTCATTAATATGCCTTGCTATAACCATGAATATCGATTTTTTATCGATATTTATTATTTTTCCGAAATCTGAGGTAGACAGTGACCTTCCTCATGCTTTGAAGGTCATGTATGCGAAATTTTATCAAGATCGGAATAAAACTGTAGATTTGTATAAAATATATACAAACAGACCCACAAACATCCTTCTTTATATATATAGATAGACTAGAAGAGGTACCCGGCGTTGCCCGGGATTATTACACTTGGGATGTAAACAGAACAATCTCAAAAATTAAAATAAATTTTGCAATATCTTAAAAATAAACACATGAAAATGCTTAGTATTAATACAGTAAAAATTCTTAATGAAAATTCGAAAAAAATCTTTTTAAAGGCTCACAATAGTCTGCTAACTCTTCATTATCTCCAGCTACTGATCATTTTTAAAGATTTTCAAGAAATTGTTAAGTACTAAGAACTCTCTTTTCTAAGAAAAACCTGAATAACAGGAATTCTATGCATTGTTACAAATTGAAACTTATCCATATTGCATCATCATTTTATGTTCATTGTTATAATTCTTGGAAAGGATTGCCTTATCATTGCATCATCATTTTGAGCTCATTGTTATTGGTGAATTGCGTGTTGAAACCATTGTTGATACCTATTGTTGCACAAACTTTTATTTACATTGTTGGTCATGAGATATATATTGTTGGTCCGTGCAGAGTGTTTGTGAATTGCGTGTTGATACCATTGTTGCAAAAACTTTGTCTTGCATTGTTAGTCATGCGATATTTCTCATTAATATGCCCTGCCATAACCATGAATATCGATTTTTTATCAATAATTATTATTTTTTCGAAATCTGAAGTAGACAGTGACCTTCCTCATGCTTTGAAGGTCATGTATGCGAAATTTCATCAAGATCGGAATAAAACTGTAGATTTGTATAAAAAACGTACACACAGACCCACAGACCCACCCACAGATCCACCCACAGATCCACAGACGCACAGACCCACAAACATCCTTCTTTATATATATAGAAGAAGATGTCAGAATCTGTCGTACGAGACCGGCAGCATCCTTTTATATCCAACCAACTGGAAGAGAAAGGGGAAGCTTCTGTCGCGTCAGTAAATTATACACTGTTGAAGGTCTACAAACACACAAACCGCTAGGAACATTTGTTAGGGAGCTCAAAGAAGACACGTTTATCTCACTGCCTCCTCCAGAGAGACTACCTTAACAATATTGAGATATCATACTTATTTTCTGCTCATTGTTAGTAACTTAAAAACGAATGTTCTCTTTCTAATGCAACAGAACATTTTATCTTTCCCTCATTTTGAACTCAACACATCAGTTTTCATGAAAGCAATATTTCCTCGCATTAATGTGGAAATATATGGCAGCAATAGCTTCGATTAAAGAGCTCTCTTCTTGGTTGACAGTGGATATACATGATCATTGGTGTCTGGGAGCTATCCAGTTCCAACGATCTCATTAGGGTTATTCACTACATTGTAATCTGTTGATGCAGTTGCACTCTGCTCTCGATGTCTTGAAGCAAAACGTGAGGAGAGATTGCCCTCTCCTTATGAAGTGCAATATGTGCTCTCGTATTGTAGGCAAGCACCATCGGTGCCCAGAGGGGGCTTCTGCAGTGCCGACAGCAACCGTGTCATCGCCTCAACTGCACTAAATAAATGGAGCCAGATACTGTGGACAGACGTTAGAATAAAGGAGAGGAAACCACTAATCCACATAAGGCAAGCCTACTCTGATCGAAGTTCTCCTGTATGCTGAAGAAGGCAGCTTGGCTGCCGAAATGTGCATCTATCGTCTGATTAAAAACCTTATGTGGATTAGTGGTTTCCTCTCCTTTATTCTGCCTCAACTGCTATCAAGGAAGTCATCAGTGGCCCAGCCTGCAGAGCCACGTGGGTCAACATCGCCCGCACCTTCGCCTTGAGCGTCGTAGGCCGATATGATGGCACAGTCTCCACTTCCATCTGGAGAACCGAAGGATGTTTTACCACCACCACCACCACTGCCTCCGTCCAAAGAGCCCTCTGTTGCTCGACATCCTTCCCCTGCAACGATTAGTGGACATCATGATGGGAGACACCGAGAGCCCTGCAATAGAGGAAGAAAAGGTCCCTCTATACTCCGGTTCAGCCTTCGCAAAAGAAAACTTTCCAGCTCTTCCGTCACTGCATCATCCCTCGACGCAGCCAGAGGGAAACATCTGCCCTCCACCTCCGGCATTTGTGACAACATCGCCGGTAACGGAATCATCTTCCATGCTGCAAGACGGGCATACGAAGGCGATAAGTCTACGTAAGAAGAAGCCGAGACGCCATCATCGTTGCGAAGGGACGGCATAACAACAACGTCATCTTCCAGTAGAGAGAGCAGCAGCAGTCAACAACGCAGCTCCTCCCACCCTACTCGTTCTCCGATCCGAAGGACATCAGAGCTTCGAACGACATCGTCGAGGCCTCAGTCTCCGGTGAATACAGGCACATCATAGCTTTCATAATTCCTCAGAATGAAGGTCATCTCCTTAAACGTTCATTCCCTTGGTTCTACGTTTAAGCAGTCGGTGTTATCTACGTTTATTGCTTTGTACAGGCCGGATATTCTTCTGCTTCAGGAGGTCATGTTGGCCCCCACGCAACAGTGTCATGATCTCCCCGGCCTTCGCAGCCAGTAACCCAACGGACAATTCTTCATCAACTCGTTTTCTCCGAATGGGAAGGGGGTGGCTATCATCATTTTTAACCCCTCCATTCAAGTGACGAACTGTACGTACGACTGCGAGTACAGAGTAATAGCGTTAGATATATCAACATCTAACATCAACTTCCGATTGCTTAACGTGTATGCCCCATATGTTTCAGCAGAGAAACGGACATTTTTAGTGACATTGATTATTTCCTGTGTACATCTATGCCGGTAGTGATTGCTGGAGGTTTCAATTGCCACCCAGACGACAACAACATCTTCTCGTCTGGACACATACATCATCTGTGCCAGCAAAACGCATTAGTCGATCTGTGGACATTATCGTCATATAGGAATCATCCGGGGTTCACCTTCCATCAGGGGCCCACAGTGTCGTCACGTCTAGATCTGTTTCTGATGGACAATGGTTTTGCTGGGGTTCAACGGAGGTCATTCCATGCTCGTTCTCCGACCACAGTGCCATCATGTGGTCCTGGAATCCTCCAACTTCAGTATCACTGACAGGTTTTGCTAGTCACAAGGACTGGTTCTTGAACGTTTCTCTGCTCGACGACCAAATTTACAAGGGAATGTTCGTTCGAGTTGTGGAAAAAAATCTCCACAGCTTGCCTCCTATGCTCGCCTCGTGGCTAATGCTTAAAATTAAAATTAAAAAATTCTCCAGGAAGATTGGACTGAATACTGCCAGACGTCTGCGTCGCCATCTCCTCATTTCAATTCTCCTGTATTAAACATCCCTTCTCCGAAGACGAAGTAAAGACATTTCTATCAGCGGATGGCCGCCAACAATCTAGCCAGGGCCATATGCGTTTTACACTTCTGCATGGAAACTTCTTGGGCCTTTCCTAGTGCAAGTGTTCAACTCAATGATACGAGATCCTTCCTCAATTACGCCGGAACTTACAGAAGGGAAGATCATCTTACTCCCTAAATTTTCAAACCCAGAACTAGTGATCCAGTGGAGGCCGATAACCCTACTCAACACGGATTATAAGCTCTTCACTGGGGTGTTTCAATGATGTTTGAAGTTATTTACTGACGAGTTCTTCGATCCTGGACAATCCTGCTCAATACCATCGCGCAGGATGTCCGATAATCTTATAACTATCCGGTGTGTTATGGAAGAAGCTAGGGTGCCAGTAAACAAACTTTTGCTGTTCTGAGTCTTGACCAGGAAAAGGCCTTTGACAAAGTAAACCACGACTTCTTGTTCCAAGTGTTGTTCCATCTTCGTCTTCGGTCCTTTGCTACGATTATCTCAGCACTGTACGCTATGGCCACGTCATGGGTTATGATTAATGGTTATGATTAAGAAACAATTCCACATGTATTTTATGAGTGTCCTTTCACTCAGCCCATTTGGGATCATCTGAAGCAGCATTACCAATTAATTAGCTTCACATACCAATCCGTGCGGTTTCTGATAAACAATTCCACTGGTGAGCCATTTAAGTTGGACCTGGCCGTACCTATTATGTTTATAAACAAAGAAATTTGGTATGCTCGTATGGAAAGAGCTCTGGGGAATAATCCATCGCCCTCTGGTGTCTGGAGGAAAGTGGCTTTCAATCTTCGCTCTTTCCTCCATTTGGAATGGTTACGGTTAGGTCCTCTTGTTTTTAAGCGCTATTATTAGTCATCTCAGCGCTTATGCTCGGTCATCAGAGGGGACCGTTCTTTCCTCTTTACCTTTCCGGCCGAGTTGTAATGGTTCACCCGGTTTGGAGAAAGGACATCATTTAGAGGCATTTAGTTAAAGATGTAGCAGCCCAAGGGCTGCACGAATCTTTAAAGCATGTGTAGCCTTAGCTACAACAGCATGAATGGATGAGAAGGACGAAGGACCATGCCTGGATTCCACCACCTAAAGGATATTTGGATGGAAGAACTTCTCATCGGCGCTCAACTTCGCATTGGAGCAATTCTGATAGGCAGTGCCGTAAGTTCCGACCGAGGACTGAAAATTACGAGTTTTCGTATGTAAGACTCCAGGAAGAAGGAGGATCGGAGGAAGACGATTCAAACACAGCGTCGTGCTCTCAGACTATTATCAAGGCAAGTGATAATAAATCAGAATTTTTGATAAACGATATTTTGCCTTCTATTAATAGTGCATCAAACGAAATACGGGACGAACATGATCTAGGACTTAGCGGAACATTTTCTGGCTCGACGCCCGTTCAAGGTGAATGTTAGCCCCAGCCAAATTCAAAAAGAGTGAAGGACGATCCATTTGATGACGAGTACGCCCCGCCCTTGGCTCCGCTTCCGAAATCACAATGGGACGATTCATCGAAAGAAGGCGGGAGCAACGCAGTGACGTCAGTCTCGCGAGGTTCGATTGACCTTCGACCATGCATCGACCTTCGCGAGGGAGAAAATCTACAGGAACGGTAAAAATAACCTTCAATAATCCATCGTACAAGAATATCGTTGTCTGCATCGTTAGAAATAGACTGATTGCTGATTGCGTGCTTGCGCAGATAACAAAATTAGTCACTTGTGGAAGGAAAGCGTCTACTTTTTCATTGAATGTAACATTAGCGATGGTAATTTGTTTTAATACTGTGTAGTATTTTTAATTAAAATATAGACGGAAAATAGAAATTCAATTGCTGAATTATCATGAAAACTTTTGTATATAGATAAAATTATTTAAAATAAAAACTGAAATTAAAATTTCAGCAATTATTTATTTTTTCATATTTTTTTTAAAATTTTTATTTACCTTATTTTTAGAAGCATTAGAGGAGTTAATTATAAATCGAATAATAATATGAAGAGTAATAAACGTTTTTTTTTAAACTGCAGAAAAATAATACTATAAACTTCTCATCAAACGATATCTTATTCAGGAGGGCCTTTAAATAATTCCGTCGACAATATTTCGACCACCTGCTAAAGTTGAAAATAGAGTTAAATAAGTTTTATAAACAACTTTGCAATAATGCAATTTTGTAATATGCTCTATTATTTATTAGTCTTTAATTAGGAATATTTTTTCATTCGCTTTGGTTTAGAGACTTTAATGTTGTGAAATTATTGAATTTGAGTTTTATACTGAATTTTATGTTTTAGAAAAAAAAAATTGGATGACGTTAATTCTTTCTTACAATAACGCAGCTTTATCAGTTCCGAGTTTCAATCATTTTTTCCCTAAATTATCAAAAGTATTTTTTTTAAATCAATTTTTATAACTCTCTGTGTAACTTTAAAAATATCTGAAGAAAATGATCAACGATAAAGAATTTTATTATTTATTAAAAAAAGTAAACGGGAATTTAAGAATAATTCAAAGTTTAATTTGAACATCTATATTTTCAAAAATTATAAGAAATTCAAAATGGTATTATTATTCTTATGGGGTTATTATATGCTGTTTCTCATTTTTTACACTGATAAAAAGATTACATTTCTATCTATCACTCGGCCACGGATTTACTTCGTCTCATGGCGGATTCGAGCGTCCTTTCCCACACTGTAGTAAGCGTTCATCGATAAGTAGGCTTATCTGTACTTGAAACAAAATGTTAATTCTATAGGCAACAAACTGTTTCATTTCTTGTTATTCAAATAAGACAAAAATCGCTAAAAGTTTGCACTCAGATATTTGCGAGCCAAACTGTTGATGCTTCACACACTCGCACTCTCTCTGCGTCGTTGCGAGTGTCAGTCTCGCGAGAGCTCCCCCTCCTGTCGCGCGACACTCGTTCGATGTAGAAGAACAGGTTTTTGAAACAAGGCGATGATGACGTTTCACGTGAAACTCCGCCTCTTTTTCCATCGATGTCTTGCCATCGCATGTGGAGGAACGCACCCCAGGAGGACTGCCCAAACTTCGTGAGTGGCCCGTCATCTGCTCGTCCAGAGGACATCAGCACCGCAAGCGCGCTCCGCGAAGAGATCTCTCGCTGTGAGTCGCGTTTGGCTGCGTTGTCTCTTCACGAGGATAGCGTAAAACTTTGTTTAATTTCTAGATTAGACTTTGATGAAGGAATTAGAAATTAAGTGCTCCGTTACAAGCTCCTTATTTGTTCATCCTTTCCTGTCATATTAAAGACTGCTCAAATCTTTCCGAAGTATTGCAAGTTATCGATTACTCTGTTAATGTTTGTTTTACAATATTTATCGTAGGAAACTCAACGGTAGCCACTCCGTCAAACCCTTTGGGGTCACCGCCTTCCTACATAACGGTGAATCGCGGCGCCTACGCCCGACCTCATTTCGTCACCCATCAATTTGCGATCGAGGCCAGGTTCCCGATTAGGACCGGAGTTGAGTTGGAGCACATGAAGATTATGCTGTATTCTTTCGATTGCTGAATTTTTAATATTTAAACAAGTTTATCTGCTTGTAATCACTTTACGATTTATTAAATTTAAATGAAATTCAAACATCCGTATTCCTCCTCCTTTCTCTTTCACGTTTCTTGCAATACAATATTTTACTAAGAAAAAGTCGTGAAAGTAAACTTTCTATCATAATTATTAACAGATATATATTAAGAGAAGGACGAGATACAAGAACCCTGGAATACAATAAATAATAAGTTATTAATTAAAAATACAAATTAAATAAAAAATAAGATATAATAAACAAAAATAATTAATCAAAATCAAAATAAAAAGCTGACGTTTCGGATAGAGACTATCCTTTCTTGCTTTGATAAAGGATATTCTCTATCCGAAACGTCAGCTTTTTATT
>JAHWFO010090898.1:1123761-1134210 GCA_023313115.1 Rhysida immarginata
GTCGCGCTCGCCACGATGTCTTCTGACTCGTATCCTGCCGTCATGGGGCTGCAAGTTAAACCTCGACTCATCCGAAAACACAACTTGTTGCCATTCAGCTTGCCACTGTTGGTGTTGATGGGCCCATTGCAACCTGAGGCGCCGGTGGTTTTGAGTCAAAGGAATCTGCAACAATGGTACTCGTGCCATCAATCCTCTGGAAATCAAACGGCGTCGTACAGTGCTAGCAGACACTGTCCTGCCTACTGTAGCACCCCACTGTTGTGCTAACACTGTGGAAATGGCTGTACGATCTGCTACACACATGCGATAGAGGTGTCTGTCATCTCGCGGTGTCGTCGTGCTGGGTCTTCCTGAGCCTGGTCTTCGGTGTGCCCTGTTCTCTTCGCTCCACTGCCTCCATGCACGCATAATTGTCGTTGCATTACGTCCTACACGAGCAGCAATGTCACGATACGACCATCCCGCTTCACGCAGACCAATTATGCGTCCTCTTTCAAAGTCTGTCAGCTGTTGATATGGTACCCTTCGTCGTCGTCGAGGCATGGTGTTCTTTCAAGCAATTACTCTGAAAATCTAATCATTTATACTCTGACCCATTGTATGCAAATATTGCAAATTGCATATGGATTAGACCATTCCATCAGGGTGTTGCGATTTTTATAAACAATAGTGTATATATGTCTAGCAGAGGCACTCAGCAGTGCCCTAGATAATTACAGTTGTAGGTTAACAGAAAAATCTCAAGAAGTTAAATAAAAACTCATTATTTTTTTCTGATATTCTACAATTTCCTGCCTTACCTGTTGTGCACATGTTTCCGACATCTGGATAACTTTTTCTCTCGGACCAATATTCGTTCTTTTCCTTGGTGTCATTTCATTATGTATGAATTACATATAGCCTGTTTCTCTTTGCCTCCTTGAGAGAGACTGCCCTATCTATATTCTGCTATCATGCTCATTTCCTGCTTCTATGAGGAACTGTACACATTGTTAAAGATTGAATCTTATTTGTAAAGCACAATCTTGCCTTGCATTGTTGCACAGTGTTGGTGACATGCATATTGATACTTTGTTGATACCTATAATTGGAAAACTTTGTTGCACTGACCATTGTATAGTGCACTAGCAATATAAGGCACAATGTGTTTGGTCAGTTTGATATTTATTGCTTCCCTCTAGTGTATAAAAAAACCCAAAAGTATTCATTCCAGTCAGTGTTGGTGTTGAAACGCGGCACCATAAAAAAAAAGAAACGTGATAAGCAAATGCAGCTCGAGACGCAAACTTCAGAGACGCAAACTTCCATTTCGTTTCTCCTCTTGGGGGCTATGTTGTCGATCATTGAAAATAAAATACAGACAATTAATCAAGATATAATCTGCTGTTCACTTGCACCCTAAATCTTATTCCTACTGTCTTACTTAAAAATGGTAATTATATAACACGAAATAAAATAGTTTTGAAGGCATTTTCAAATCGAAGCGAACCGAAAGTACCGCAATTTTCGCTCGTAAATATGAACGAAACTTTTCACTATATCAAGAATAAGTAGCTATCCGAACTCTCGAGGACCGTATTCTTTTATTATTTTACCTCGATATCGTTCTTGTGTTTTTCTGAGGTTTTATCCTATTTGAGGATGGTAGAACCGGCCCTTATTCATGTCATTAGAGCAATTGCCTCTAGCGAAGTCTACGATGCACGACGTCTTAAAGAAATTGTCTTAGCGGTATAGCCATAGAGACATGACTCTAAACATGGGCAAAAAAGCATAAATAGTCATTGGTAAAGTTGTAAGTATTGCATTTTATGACAGTATCATCATATTAGAAGTCATATTTGACCAGAATCTTACTTCCACGTTTATCTTTGTGATCGATAGAGCCCTCAATCTTCCACTAAGTAAAACCGCTTTTAAGCACGAAATCTCCTTAATTAAAAATATTGCTATAAAAAACGGTTACAGCTCTAGAACTGTTGTAGACCTGTTAAGAAAAAAGAAAATTCAAAAAGTTTATATCAGACACAACCACCTTACACACCGTTAAAGAAAAGAAAAAAATTATCTCCTTACCCTATATAAGTTTTTTATTGAAGGGCTTAATTCGATCTTTAAACCGCATAACATTTCTTTATCTTTTAGCAACCCGAACCAAATAAGATATTTGTTGGATAATCCCAAAGACAAAGTATCGCACCTACAGAAGTCTGGAATCTATGAAGCCCACTGTTCCCATTGCCCAATGGTTTACAAAGGTCAAACGAAACGCAGTTTATCAACCAGGTTTAAAGAACACATAGACCACAGAAGATTCGGGAGAAGCAACCTTTCCGCCATAGCAAAACACCCCATCGGGACTGGACATGATTTTTCTATCGATAATTTAAAATTGTTACATTCAATAAATAAAAAACACCTGCTGGACGCTTTTGAAAGTATGGCCATACAAAAAACCACTAATAATTTACTACTAAATTCAGACTCAGGTCCCATTGGCGACTCAGCATTAACCCAATGATGGACCCAACTGCCCAATCATTAATTTGTCCCCTTTTGGTGTAATTTCACTGATTGGCCTAAAACCGTGGTCTTTTGGCTATATATATTCAGTATTTCCGCTTTCAAGTCAGTTCACTCGGTTCCCCCTACTGTACTCCTTGGTCCCTGCTGAATGATGATAGCCTTGCTGTCGAAAAGCGCTTCCAGGTTCAGGTTGTATTTTTCCTTAGTTTTTGTTGTGGTGAAAGAGTTTTTTATTTCTTTTATTTACTTTCAATAGTTATATCACATAGTTGATCGGGAAATTGAGCAAAATGAGTTTGTATTATTTAAATTGACTAAAAGTGCAGATAATTAAGGAGATGAAGCAAGTTATGATTATGTCATGTTATGACATTGTTTTTATAAATAATAATATTTGCTTTTTATGTTTAACTTTAAAAAAAAATTTTTAAAAACCTTTTGGAATAAACCTGTAGTTTGAATAATGTCTTCAGCATGTAAGCTTTCAGCACTTGTTCATTGTTGACTGCTCATGGCTCATGCTGAACAATGCTCCTAAAATTTCTTATTTATTTTGTTGCTGAAATTATTTTATCATTCTTTGGGCTGCAGCAGTGGAAGTTCTTCTCGACTTTTCCTTTGATTCAGCATGTGCTTCATCATCCATTCTGCCAGAGACTTAGCCTCTACATTGGATTTTGTCTCTGCAACTTCTCCTCGAACAGAAGTTAGTCAAAATTTCTCCTCTCCATGTTGGCACTTTGATTTTCCTCAACTTCTTGCATTCACTCTATATTGTTTGACTTTGAATTATGACTATCCATCTCAGCGAGATGTGCTGCTGATGTGCTGCTGCTATTCTATAGAACACTTTGTTTTTTTAATATTTTACTGTTAAATCTTTTTTTCAATTATTTTATTAATACTAATTAACCTTTGCTTTTCTTCATTTTCTATTCTAGTGTCTCTCAGTACAAATACTTTTGATGATGTTTTCCATTTTTTATTTATCTTTGATGGACCATTTCGAGTTCCATCATCTATCTTCCGCATCGGATAGAAGTTTGATCTGGATGCCCTGTTGTAGTGTTTTTTATGAAGTTGTTTTATATGCTTCATTATTTATATTATATTTCTTTCCTGTGTTTCATACACAAGTAATATAATAATTTTTCCTGTGTTTTTTATACACAGTTAGCTTGTTTTCCAAATGCTTAGGCATTTGTTGTTGTTGTATTTTATATACAATGGTAAATTTCCTAATGTTTATACATTAGTTTCAAACTTTTTACAGTCATTCTCACAGGAGTTTTATAATTCTATTTTCCATGTGTTATAAAGTACTATTGGTTAATTTACTTAATGCTTATGCATTAATTTCAACTGTGTTCTTCACATTCGTTTTTCAATAAGTACTAATGTACTATTGATTTCAAGTTTTCCTGAAGCTTCTTGTATTAGTTTCTTTTGTACTTATGTGCAAATGTAGTTAATTGTACTGTATGTACAAGCTTTGACCTAGAGTCAATTATTTATTTTCTTTGTAATTCCTTGTTATCTTTGTGTAAGAGCATTATTTATTTATTTTTTTGTGTTTTGACACTTAGTGTTGTGTCAAGTTTTAGTAATTTCTGTGCTTTTCATCTTTTATAGTTGATTGCTGTATGGATCCTATCAGTCATTTTTGTGGATGTACTTCTTTTGTAGCCTTTTTGCCTGAGGACACTTTTTAAATCTGTTTACATTTATTTGTCTTATTCCAATAAACAATGTCTTAACTCCTATTTTTGTTTCTGATTCTTCGACACATCTTCGCCCTTGCCTGTAAGCCCAAATCGTCTAGCGTAACGAACCATAAATCAAATACATAAATTTATGCAGCGTTCAGTTTCTTTTAATTAAACATACTAAATGGTTAGCACGTTACAATTAGAAAGGTTTTTCTATTCTAGAATATGGAATATGCTTTTGGCCTAGTGCCTCCTATGTCGTCTAAAAACTTCGAAAGTGGTAATAAACAATTGCATATTCACATCTTTTCAAGTATCCCGTTTTGCCTCAATTATGATTGTTGTATTAAATTCCAATTGTTTACCCTTGATTCCTATATTTATTGTCATTTTAAGATCGTTGCTAATGCTTTCTGTCACCAATATGATCCATGTCTTTTCATATTGTATTGGTTTAAACATACTGCTGAAGTTCACAGACCTCAAAAATATCAATTTACCTTACCAAATTTATCGAATTTCAAATTACATGAATATCCATTTAATTCTCTCACTGCGTGGAACCAATTACCATATGCGGTAGGTTGTAGTGTATTTTGTTTTTCTCGCCAGTGCTCTATCTCTAATAGTGTCCATTTTAATAAACTAAAAAATCATATGTAATCTAATCAACTGTTGTCTCAGTTTATTTACATCATTGGCTTTATTGATATTTTTGAAATAGTGTAACTATTTTATATATTTGGTTGGTTTTTACATTTGTTTGTAACTGTTTTATATATTTTGTTTTATCTACATTTGATTGTTTTTTATATACTTTCTAGCAGAGGTACCTGCCGTTGCCCGGGATAATTAGACTTGTAGATAATTGGTTAAATAATAAATCAATCAATACAACACAAAGCAAAAAGACTATGGAGTAAATTTTGCAATATCTTAAAAATAAACACATGAAATGCTTAGAATTAATGTAGTAAAAATTCCTAATAGAAATTTGAAAAAAAAATTATTACAGTCTCACAATTGATGGACCTCTTTAAGGATGCCACTGCTAGTCTAAATAATTTCTTACTCACGTAATCTTACATTAGATGTACACTTGATGTTGTTGCAATTCCCACTCTTCTCTCGATATCTTGAAGCAAAACTTGACCATTCATCATGTTGTGTAGTCTACTGGTCGCCGATTCTTCTATTTACTTGCTTACCATTTGCTCAATACAGCATGGAGCTAAAAGAGTGCTTCCTCTGTCGTCTTTCCACTCTTTCTCAATAGTCTGCTAACTCTCCATTATCTCCAGTTACTGATGATTTTTAAATGTTTTCAATAAATGTTTAAATATTAAGAACTCTCTTTTCTAAAAAATGCCTGAATAACAGGAATTCAATCCATTGTTACAAATTGAAAATTATCTATATTGCAAAAACTTTTCCTTACATTGTTGGTCATGAGATATATATTGTTGGTCCCTGCAGAGTGTTTGTGAATTGCGTGTTGATACCATTGTTCATAAGCTTTGTTGCATTGTTGATTTTTTTATTGGTAACATGATAAAAATTTTGTATGTATTCAATCCTAAGGAATGGAAACAATAAATAATAATAACATGAAAAAAAGAAAAAAAGAAAAGTTTCGATGTGAGAAAGTTACAAATTTTTTTGGCAAAAGGCAAGAAATAATCTAAATGAGATCCCCCCCCCATTCAAAAATATTAGGTTTGCATGATGTCATTTTAACCAAACCGAGGCTAACGAGAAAGACTGGCTCCGGCACTGAAAAGTCACCTGACCAAGATAGGTCTATTAACAATCCAATCTTCATCGTTCCAACAAAGAAAAAAACATTGATTGTTAAAATACAAGATGGAAACAATGAAAGTTACATTGTTAATAGACCCATCTTGGTCAGGTGACTTTTCAATTTCCAATTTCGTTACTTTTTCGGGACTTTCCTGACTTTCTTGACCTGTAGACACCCTGCATAAGCTTTCTACTGCCAAAGAACACAAATGAAAGTTGAATTTCTCCAATCAATCGACAATCCCAATCCTCTGGTTGCAGATATTCTGGAGCATCCACTAACGTTTAGAAGTTTCCTCAAGCATTGCAGGCCTTGACGCGTCCTGGACATCAATTTCGACGACATCCAAAAGGCCATCTTTCCCGACTACTGGATTTCATAGCTCCTCGTGCCCCTCGTCAATCAACAATCAACTTATTCGTCCTTATAGGAAAGGACCCAATCTTATCCACTGGATGACTTAACTAGGTTTCATCTGGCTCCTTACCTATTTCAGTGTACTTCCCCTGGTTACTTCCTGGATGAGTATGGCAGTGAAAGCATTGCTTTCGGACCGCTCGTTTCGTTTGCCCTGCGCTGTTCGATTGTCGATTGTCGAATCTCTCCAAACTCTTCCACACTTTAAGTGGGTCAATTTTATATGACTCAATTGGCGTCTTTAAATAAACTTTGAGATTGGAATGTAAACCAGAATTCATTGAGTTAGCATTCCGTGACTTATTCTCATCAAGGCATTGGCTAAAATACCTAAAATTGGTATAACTTTGCTATTAGCTTGTTTTAGCTTTTCACTTTTACATCAAGGATCAACGTCATTTTGCAGTAACCTGATACCATTTAACCTTTCAACTAGTAGTCAAGTGTAGTCAACTAGTATTTTTGCCACAAGTTAGCCTTGATATCTTTGCTACAAAGAACTGGTAATGATAATCGATGCACCGTAAAAAAAATATCGATTTAAATCGAATACTTCGATACATCACACGGCACTACAAAAACTTCACTCACTCCATCAAGATGGCTACAAATGCTAGTGCTACTCCGGTGGATTGCTAGCGGCCAGACCATCTGGAACTTCCTCCCTCCATCAGGCAACTCATCCACGAAAAAACACCAGAAGAAATTTATATGCGATTTATAGTTCTCATGAAGACATATTTGCAATTATCGATTAAATTGTGACTTTTTTTAAGTGTTTATAACACTAAACAATAAGTTTTAAGATTTTAGAGGTTTTCCCCCGAATCTGAAGGATTCTGGGGTCTGCGATTCAGGTTTTCTGGTTTTCGAACTCCTAACACTCGGTTTATTAAAGTCAATTAGCAATTTGCTATTCAAGTCCTTTTATTTATTCAATTAATGTACATCTTGTCGGCCTCATTTGGCTAAGCTAACGTCATAAGCACGTTCTTGTGGGAGTGTTTGGCAAAATTTAAAATGAATTTTTATTAACGGATGTGGCCTTTTAATTATGGTTTCTTTATTAAAAATGAAAGTAGAAAGAATAAAATTGATATTCAGTGTCAGGAAAGTATTCAAAAATTGATGATATCATTAGCTCTTAAATTGTTGGTCATTGGTTATAATCTATCCAACGAAATTTGGAGTGGGCGTGTCCAGTTAAAATTCCTATTTCAATTGTTAGACATTGTCGCCAAAGTAGAATCAACAATGTCTAACAATTGAAATAGGAAGTTTAACTGGACAAACCCACTCCAAATTTCGTTGGACTGTGCGAGGCTTCCGAGATTATACAGGCTGACCCATATCATGAAAAAAGCATGGATATGAATTAGAAACTGGATCGCTCACGCCTATGGGAGGAATCTGTTACCAAAATTGCCTGGCAGCCAGGCAATAATATCGATAAATTCGGGGACGGATCTCATCCATCGTTCACAATACAAATACAAAGCAGTTTTGTATTGAGATCGCTGATCTCAGCAGCATAAAGAATTTATATTCTATTGATATTATTTGGTAGACAGAGCTTACCTTTTCTAATAAATTAAAAAAAATCATTTTATTCTAGAATTTTTTAATAATTAGTTGCAATAATGTGGAGTAAAACGAGCTGAAAATTATTTCAAATATTTTCATTTCATTTTGTTCTTACTATAAAATTATATGAATCAAAGTAGAAATTTGATAATAAAATCGTCATCATTGGAATAATTTGAGAATTATTTACATTATCTTTTATCCATTATAATATTTTTTTTAATCATTTTTAGAGTTGTATGGTTGAAAAATTAAATGGCAAGTTCGATTCAATTTTGAAATTACATTTTTAATCGAAACATTACTGTTGTACCTGTTTATTTATGGGTACAACAGTAATGTTTCTACTGAAAATGTAATTTCAAAATTGAGCCGCACTTGCGTTTTAAT
The DNA here is from genome assembly GCA_023313115.1 of Rhysida immarginata. NCBI lineage: Eukaryota > Metazoa > Arthropoda > Chilopoda > Scolopendromorpha > Scolopendridae > Rhysida > Rhysida immarginata. The sequence goes on from JAHWFO010090898.1 coordinate 1,132,192, forward strand.
TTTCCAACCATACAACTCAAAAATGATTTTTTTTAAATATATTATAATGGATAAAAAATAATGTAACTAATTCTCAAATCATTCAATGGTTTATTTATGGTAAATGTTACATAAAATCAACTGAAAATATCTCTGATGTTGACATATTTTTTAATGTTATTATATGATTAATAAATTAAAATTTTAAAACAAATTTTATAATTAATTGTGCTAATATACTTACAATTATTTTAAAATCCAAAGGTGACAATATTTTTATTAAAAACCAGTCATAATTAAGTTTAAAAATTTAATGTTTAGATCATTATGAGTTAATTGAAAAATTAAAAACTTGATTTTAAAAATAATTTCTCACCTGTAATTTTAAATTTTACATGAATTTGGTTATGTATTATAAAATGTATTCATGAAATTAATTTTAAGAGATAATTTGAAAAATTAAATGATCCACAGCAATTGTTTTCAATGTTTATCCTTTTCGATACAACGGTAGACCGATCTGTGAAAAAAAAATTTTGCATACCGTACCATGGATTTTAAATAGAAAATAATTAATATACATAACCCATCATGTAGTAGAATAATTGTTATGAATTATACAAAGCCAACAGTTAAAAGTTCCGAAGTATTCCATGCAAATCAAATCAAGGCTCGGATTATTTATAAAAATAATTTGCATGGCTTTCATTGTAGAAACATTAAATGTTAAAACCAGGGGAGTGAAACTCATAGCTTTCTATGTCAAACTAAGATGGCGGCGCTATGAAGACTGATTGCTAATGTTTTCTGCATTTTGGCGTTTTAATGACAAAGTTATAAATATATATGAGTAAATAAAATATTTATGATGGAATTTGATAAAAATAAATTAAATAAATAAAAAATAGCTAATGTTTAATTAAAATATAAAATAAATAAGAATATATTAATTAAATGATAAACATATGCAATAAATAAAACAATAAAATAGTTAATAATTAATTAATTAAATAAACTTGGCTAAATGAATAGATAAAGTAAAATAAATAAATGCACAAATTAATAAAAAAAATCAGTAAAATAACAATTAAATTTAATCACTGCTTTAAAGACATTGTTGTTACAAAAATGCGTCAGCGAAGATAAAATTAATTTAACGTATTGCTAAATCGGAAATATCTTATCTTTTTTATATAGATAATTGATTTTACCAGTTTGTAGAATCACCTTTTGCCGTAATAACAGTCCTAATTCTTTTGGGCGATGATATTAGTAAGGTCAGGGCAAAGTTCCTGTGTAATATATTTCTAACACTTTGGATGCATTCAGTGAGATCTTTTTTGTCCTTTGTCAACGGTTTCTGTACTCTATTTATCATGATTGCCCATAGATTTTCGATTAGATTCATGGCAGGCATTTTTCCTGGCCATTTCAGGACACTTATTTCTCTTTTCCGATTTTTTGGATGTATCAGCTGGTACACTATCCTGTTTGAAAATAACATCTTCAGATGAACAGATCTTCTCAGAGTGACAAAGAATTTCATCATTTCTGTATAAACTTCTGTATGGAACCGGCTGTTCACAAAAAAAAATCAATCCACCAAAACTTTGACTATTAAAACAACCCTATACATCATATGATTTTAAAAGATGTTTTACTTCTCGGTTGAAAGAATAAGGCAGAAAAAGTTTTGCAAGAAATCCATCCAATTATTTCTTGGAAATCACTATATTGTTCTCATTCTCATGCTGAATTGTACTTGCAACTATCATAATTAAATATGTAAGAATATAATAGTATTTAAAAATGTTAACCAAACAATATGCAAACAAAAAATTAAAGTATGCCAAAAGAGTTTTGAAATTATCTTAATAAAAGAAATAATGAATTCACAAAAATGAGTTTTTTTTGTATACATATCAAGGCCCTTTGTTTATTGGATGAACAAATTTCAAATTTCAAAATTCAAAAATTTCAAACAATTAAGATGTTTTTTTAATATAATCTACAACAGTTAATTTTCTACTTTAACTTATT